>OMNZ01024513.1:0-50257 GCA_900303255.1 Lesueurigobius sanzi | reverse complement strand
AGAAGTTCTCATTCTTCTCCATGTGAGCATTGTCCAATCACATAAAGTTGTCCAGGAACAGTCCAAATACCAAAGGCTGCTCTGTGTGAAACTTAACAAGTGCGCTGTTCACTTTGGGTCACATGGTTTTGCATTTTGTTTAGTATCGTGACACAGGAGCATATTTTATCATTAAGCAGCTTTGGAAAATTGGAAAGCATTACCAATTTTATCCTAAAAAAAGAGATCATAAATACTGCCTAATAATAAATATTTATTATTTCATAACTAAATGGTTACAGCCCTAGTAAGTAGGGTAGTTTTATGTATTGGACAACTCCAGTATAACAACGTTGCTAAAAAAAAAAAAAAAGAATAAATAAATAATAAATACATTCTGAGACTTATTACTCTTTTTTTTTAAATACACATATTTTGTAGTATTCAGAGTAAAAAAAAATTGTATGGCTCTCACGGAAATAAATGTTCATATATGAGACTTTTTTGGCTCTTTTAGCTAAAAAGGTTCCCGACCCCTGCTTTAAATGGTCAAACAATGCCTTTTTTATAATTTTCTTTTAGAATTGCAGCACTAGAACATATCCAAGACTGTAATCTCTTGTAATTTCATGAGGACATTTTCTCTTTCGAGTAGGAGGTATTTCGCCGACGTGCGATACATTGATGTATTTATAAGGCAACGCAGCACAATATATTGCAGCATAGACACACGGATAATAATTGGCAAAACTGTATGCATTCTCAATCCAGTGCGTCTAAAGGTGGGAGTTAAAGTACTTGAAGCGTGAGTCATATTGTTCGAAATGAGTAAGAAATCTCTGTACTGTACCTGAGTGTGAACTGAGGAGGCCGCTGTCACCTCAACATTAAACACTCCTTTGTGATTATCCACCCACTTCATGCCTGGGAGCTGGACCTGTCATGGTGCAACCTCCCGTTAATCAAGAGTCAAGAAGTCGCCGAGAAGTAGGTAATACTCTGCGACACGCTGTTGGCACACACTTACGTCAGGGGTGAGCACAGAATAACTCGGCGGGGGCTTCTCCACCGAGACGGGCAAACTGAAGGAGCCGGTGCGCAGACGGCCGTGTTGCATCAGAGGGATCCACTGTTCACGGAGAGGGAGAGAGAAAAAAACTAAGCAAAATAGACACGTAAACTCTTGGCAAGAAAACAGACACGGGGCCCAGACAAACAGGTGCGTGGGAGGTAGTTTTGTTGAAAGCGGGCCAGAGGAGGAGGCTAAACTCACGGTGTAGCCCACGGGGGTCTCTAAGGGGGTGTTCTGTTTCGGCTGGCAGCTGATGTGGTAGAAGGTGAACAGGAGGTGGTGGTTGTCTGTCAGGTTGGCGGGAATCTTCATCTTCATCTCTTCGTAGAACTCGGGCGTCCTTGAGGCGCAGACAAAAAAAATAGGAGATATAATGTTTGAGACACCGATTCTAGACAGGAAACAGCCAGACAGACGCAAGAGGAACATGGCGGCGTGTCACTCGTACTTGTTATGGTAGATGACAGGGGTGTAAGCCTCTCTCATGAACTCGGCACAACTCGACTTCCCGAAGATGACCTGAAAAAGTGCAGAGAAAACTTAGCTTCCACTTAGGTCTGTGCATGTAAAGTAGTAATATGTTGAATTGTTTTGTGCCCGGATATTGTAAAATTACAACATTCTTGGTCTCGGATGTTGTTATTCCGAGACCAAGAACAGACATTTCATCTTGAAAGGCAATTTATAATAATAACAATAGAATAGAGCACAACAGGCTGAATGGGTGTACGGTATGCTAACGTAACACATTGATGGTTATTCAGCTACACGAAGCATAAACAACAAACTTAAAAGGTGTCTGGTATGTTAACGTAACATTAATTAATGTATAAGTCGCACCTGAGTATAAGTCGCAGGACCAGCGAAACTATGAGGAAAAGAGTGACTTGTCGTCCGGAAAATACAGTACTTACAAGTGCATTACAAATGTAATTATATAAATGCTTTTTATACTTTTCTATAAAATACTGAAAAAAATGTAAACGAAAAGTTGCATTTCTTGAAAGACTTTTTGATCTTGATTTGAGTAGTAGAGCAAAATCATTTTCCAATTGAATAAGTATGTTTTTTTCCCCCAAAATTATTTCAAAACTTTGAAAGAAAATTGTATTCCATTGTTGTTTTTCATTTGGGAAGTCAGACTTACTCAAAATGAGGTAAAGTAAAGTATTCTTATTTCCAGTCATTTAAACGCATGATAAATATAGTGAACTTACACTACAACATTTTTTTCCATTTTATAATTTGTTTATTTGGTTGGGACTGTAAATGTTAACACACGGGACCCACGCATGTAAATCACGGCACTTTGGATTGTAGCCATGGTCTAATTTACACCCGTTGTCCCACACTCTCACTCACAAAGCCTCTCTAATTCATCCTGATCTACTGTACTGAGCACCTGGAGGAAACCTCAGGGAGAACATGTAAACTCCACACAGAAAGCCCCCCTTCGGCCAGGTGATTGGACCATTATTTTAAATATTATATTAAAGTATAAATTACACAATCATGGGACAATAAAACCTGAGCTGCTTTGAACTTCCCCATTAAGACAGGACTATGGTCTTGCATCCTGCAGATATTACATGATGAGAGTGAAATGTTGCACCACAGTTTAACAAACCAGAGAGACTCACAGGCAGAGCTTGACTGGGGTCCTCTGCCGCCATGAACTGCACCTTCACAGCGATGTTTCTCACTGAGCCCTGGCGACTGTTGAAGTTCAGACTTTGTGGATAAACATAAAGGAGATTCCTGAAATAAAAAATAGGAAAATGAGTCATACAGGTATGAGTGGAAGATAATAGCAATTGTCTTAGGCCTAAAGGTATTGTTAATAAGACTTTTAAAGCTGCCTCCTTATTTTTTTGTTTTGTTTTATTGTGTTAAAACAAATACAGACAGTACAGATCACAAGACAAGACAGCCGAACAATGTCTTGAAGGAATGGGAGGTGCATACAAATATTAAAGGTTTGGGTGACAGGACAATAAAACATGAATAAATATAGATATATTTTGTGTGTGAGTCCCCGTGTGTACGGTTTTGGTGGATAAGAGCGAGTTGAGTGTCTTTCTTTCTTTTGCCTACTTCTCAACCTCCTCCTACTGCTTTTTATAATATCTCATACTAAATCCACTATCCCTTCCTCCCGGCCTTCTTATTTTAAAGGAATCCAATCGTTGCACAAATCGCATACTTGTCGTATGTGGTAGTAGTTTTCTGCCTTTTGGTTCTGATAATGCAACAGTGAAAATGATTGCAAAAAAAAAAAAATCAATCCAAATCAAACAGAAAAGGGTAACTAAAGTTTAGCCATAAAACAGAACCACTGTAGCCAGTATATGCCATAATTTATGACTGAACAATGACAAAAATATATATAATCAGATACAGTACATCACTAATGTTTACTCAGTCACATGTATGTAAGCCTGTGTTTGTGACCTACATGACAAAATGTGTTTAAAGAGTTAAACTTCAAGGTGAGGTCACAGGGAGGCAGAGAGGTGTTCACCGCTGAGCTAATGTTTTACCAGGGAACCACATGTACATACGCAATATAAGGCGCATCACAGAGGCACAAGACTCCGCTACGACCAACAGGTCATACTCAACTTCACTTTGTAAATATTTCAGCAGATTTATATGATTTTGAGTGCTAGACTAAATAATCATAGAACCAACATCAACATGATCTGGGGCCTGGGCTTGCTTTGTTTTGCAGTAGGCTTCAAAGCGGTCCACGCAAGTCCGGTCAGAATCACGGGAAGCATGGAGGCCAGCGCGGCGCCCCAAGAAGAAGTCAACGTGCTGATGTTCGGCGTGATACAGTTCAGCGAATCCCTCAACTATGCGTTTGAAAGCACCGAGGCGAAGATAGCTAAAATCATCCGGACATTGAAGAACCACGAGCGAACTTTGCAGCGTTTGGGAGCGCAGACGGAGCAGGCCGCCGAGGTGGAGGGACAGATCAAAGACGTGATACGGCTCCTACAGGTAAGAAAACAACCATTTCTCTGTGATGCTGTGTGGGTTTGATATTACAAGAGAGGGGCGCGGAGAATGTTGATCCACACAACAGACATAGTGGAACATGCAGGAAGAAACACAAGAGATAAGAGAGGTATGCCATGTGACAAAATCTCCATATGATTTGAATTTAGGGAGTGTAGACGGAAAACAAGCAGTGGTTCGCAAATAAGGGACAAGTGGTAAATGTGGTTAGCTAATCATGGTATCAATTTGCATCTTATAACATTATAACAGTATAAACATTTTTCCAAGAAATTTGGGGTGAATACTAGCTTGGCCAGCCAGACCATCCTGCTTTCTTTCAAACTGACAGGTCTTTGTAAAGAATAGGAAAAGCGTGTAGGATGGTTGGCCAGGCTTGGTAAATACTGTACTCCATGACCTGATCAGGACCATTACCTGTAAAGTGTCAAAATGTCTTGAACTCTGATGCAATGTTTTCAGAGTGTGTTGTGTTACGTTGAGTGCACCGTATTTTCTGGAATATAAGTCACTCTAGACTATAAGTCGCACCAGCCAAAAAATGCATAATGAAGAAGAAAAAAACGAATACAAGTCGCACTGGGCTATAAGTCGCATTTTTGGGGGGAAATGTATTTTACAAAATCCGAGGCCAAGAACACAATGAGAGAAGAATTATTTCTATTAATTTTGTGTTTTTATCTGTTAGATCTACTAGGTGTGTGTTTGTACTGTCCAGGTCTTTGTGCATTTGTGTGTGTGAGCCAAAGATGAATTTCTACCTCGGTAGACAATAAAGCTTTCTATTTCTATTTCTTTACATTTCTAAAAGACATTTCATCTTGAAAGGCAAGTTATAATAATAACAATAGAATAGAGAACAACAGGCTGAATAGGTGTACTGTATGCTAACATAACTTCTTCAGCTACACCAAGCCTGAACAACAAACTGAATAAGTGTGTGGTATGTTAACAGTTATTCAGATAACTATAGCATAAAGAACAGAATCAGTGTGAAAATAATAAACATATATGAAATATATAAGTAGCACCGGAGTATAAGTCGCAGGACCAGCCAAACTATGAGAAAAAGTGTGACTTATAGTCTGGAAAATAGAGTAATTAATGATGAAGATAGACTGACCAGCATAAGCAGATATTTTGTTCTGGTCAGCCATTTGACGGAATTAAATTTACAGTAATCTGTTTGAATGTTCATATTGGATGCCTAAAAGTCTTGCTGACGATTAGGGACGTCAAGAGTAACCGGTTTTACAATTACCGCGTTATAAAAGCGAAAATAGTTTCTCATAAGCTGTAGCGCATCAAATGTGTCCAAATGGAGTGTACACAACGATAAAGGCTGATGAAATGGCATCCAGTGTCCCACCGAAAATAAATGAAGACAGCGGCAGGTTAAATAATCCAATGTGCAGAGAGAAAATTGTATCCATCTTTGATTCATAATTGCATAATGTCACCAAAGGAAGAGTTCCAAAAGAACTATGTCCAGTTCGATAGGTTTTAACTAAAATAACAAATAACAATTAATTCCTATAATCTATTATTTTGCATTATTATCCCTAATGTATGTTGTTGTTATGTTGTAAAAAAACATATGCGTGAATGAGGCCTGCTATAGTTCGGGCCACTCACTGCAGCTGCACTTGGGACGACTGGTGGGGGAGAGGATAATGCTGGCAGATGCTCTTTTGACAGGACCAGATGGCAAAGCAAGAGGCTCAGACCAAGATGACTAGAGACTGGCTGTCCCACATCGAGCAGGAGGAGGAGCAGCTGAGGACTAAAGTGAAGACACTGGACACATATCTGAGCAACTCCTTCCCCACAAGCATCAAAGAACTGCAGGTAATAAAAATGTCCAGAATACAAGCGTCCCGATGCGACACGTGCCCAAGTGAAACGTATTTCATGTTGTAGGAAAGAGCAGAGGAGCATTCAAGCACATTAAAGGGGATACAGCTCTTGACCCAGTTCCAAAGGGAGAGCATTGAATCTCAGAATGAGCAGCTACAGAAGCTACAGAAAATGGTAAGTTAAGTTAGCATTAAATAAAGTCTACTGCAGAGTTTCAGCCAACAACCCACAACACTTTTACTTCCTCTCTCACAGCTGCCTTCATCCCTCAACTAAACCAGATCAACTTCAAGCTCCACAACTCACTGCACTCCCTGCACTCTACAAATGCATTGACTGACTTAAATAAACGCTTGTATTTTATTATGTCCACATGGATGCAGCTATTTCAAATACATGTGACAATAGACAATGTGAAAGAGACCTTGAGAAATTGTTTGTCAGAGTTTAGAAGTTATCATTAGCAAAAGATCTGTTATAACAATGGATATGGGTATTAATAATGATTTTTCAGATCAAGGTTGTGAGATGGACTGGGGACCCCATCCCCTCAGTGAATCATCAAATCATGTTGCATTTTGTGCTTTTGCAGAAACTGTATGGAGCAGGGGTTTTCAACCAGTGGTCCGTGGCCCCCTGGTGGTTCATGGCAGTACTGCTGGTGGTCCATGACTTGCTATCCAGTTTAACTACTAAAAATACACTAGTGCCGCTGCATATTGAATATTCATGAATATCAAGTTGATTTATGTAATTTAATAATTCTACTTATGTTAAAATTAAACATTTGAGAACACAAAGCATTGTAAAATAAAGTATATAGCCCTCTATTATACAAAAAAAAGGCCTATACTGCACACACGCACACACAGTGGGCTGCAGACTACTGCTGCGTGTGAATGGTGGACCCTGGGGCAGAACCAGTTCAAAACCCCTGGTCTGGAGCACCATAGTCCCGCCCACTGGCAATCTCTTTGGCAGGTGCCGGAAGTAAAACTTATGGGCATAAAACACACAATAATACATTCAAGTTGTATCTAAAATTTTATAAACCAAAGGTCCCGGTAGAACAGTGGTTAGCGCTCGTGCTTCACAGCTAGAAGGTCCCGGGTTCGATCCCGGGCCAGGACGTGGCCTTTCTGTGTGCTCCGGTTTCCCCTACCACTAAAAACATGTACAATAGTCCAGGATGAATGAGAGCATGTTTGTGTGTACGAGTGTGGGACAACAGATGGAAATTAGCTCAAGGCTACAATCCAGAGTGGTGTATTTACATGCATGTGTCTCATGTGTGTTCATTAACATGCACTGTCCCAACCTAATAAACAATAAACACAAACAGAACAAAAAGTTATAAAAGCATTTCGCCGTATTTTCAAGTATTTGGTATTTTCTTGTAAAATATCCGCGCTATGGCCAGCAGTTTGCACATAGCTGATTCGCCGTCGTGCTTTTAAACTCTTAATATTTGAATTTTTTGAAAAGTCTTTGGAGATTTTCAATGGGATTTTTACTTCCGCCACCGGCCAAAGCTGTGGAGCTCCATTTGATTGTGAAATGTGTGACCTCGAACTGTAGCAACGTCAGAGCAAATTAAACTAGTTTAATCGAACAGGTCAAAGAAACAAAATGTTTTTGTGAGCCCCCTGCTGTTCTTCCAAGGCCGGCCCAAAGGTTAGGACCACCACGTTGAAGACCCCTGTGCTACAGTTTATGACGTCAACGTGAAGTGGCATTGCAATGTAAATGTAAATATTTAAATGCAAAACTGTTTCATAAAAATGCATTGTTGCAAGTTTTTCAGACACTAATATAGAAGCTGGTAAAAATCAATAGGCTGCAAACAGAAGCATGTATGCAGTCCATGGGTCAGAGCATATAGGTCGGCGTGCTCTAACCTGTAGGTGGTGTGGGGCGTGTACACGTCACGGGCCGGGAACTCCAGCACCTCTTTGGTGGGACGCACTCGGAGATCTGGGTACGGCTTCACGTGCAAGAGCTCCGGTGACAAACAGTAATGAGGAGAGTCTGGGGCCGGGGAGATGTCAATCTTAAGCTGAGCTGAAGGGAATATAGTGAATGTTTAAATGATGAGGAGAACACTGGGTATTTGTATAGAAGCGTCATTGTAGTAAGTATTGTGTTACCTGTAACAGGCCTTAGTCTTCTCAAAACGGAGGATGGTCTGCGCATATCAGCTAAATACTTGTAGAGGTCTTCATCACTGAGCCTATCTCCCTCCTACAGGAAATATGCAAAAGTATTGTACTATTAAATGTTGGATACTCCCTTCAAGTTCTAGGCGATATGGCGTTTCCCCCCCCCCTCATATTTATCAATAATTAGTTACAATTAAATGTTATGTTTTCATGCAAAATCTTTTTTTTTTTTTTACACTACACACATCTCAAAATGACAATTTGTGCCCTGTGTGGGACTGTAGTGGAAAATGATTTCATGATTAGACAGTCACACCTGTTTGAAGAAGTTTGTAACAGTCAGTGTCGCTGGACGGAAAGTAGCAAAGTTGCACATGTCTTCACCAACACTCATCCGCTCATATCCCTTCTTCTTTCTTTCATTCCATGTCCCATGACCCTTTCTCTCTAAAAAGAAAGACAGACATATTTGATGTGGTAGAACACAGACCTGTGTAGATGTGTATGCTGAGCACTATAGGAGGAATGTGAGGTTGCAGACAGTTTTACCGGAGTCAGAGTCAGGGTCCAGTCGATCCAGGCCTCCCACACTGCTCACAATGTTCAGGAGGTGAATGGCCGTCCAGGCAAAAGGCATCCGAAATCTGCCCAGACGACTGCACGCCTGGTCTGCCTGCTGCTTCAGTTTTTCCAGTTTCTCTTTATGCTGAAACAAAATGCTAGGACTTTAATGCTGAAATGTACTGTATTTGCACACCATAAAAAGTGTACAACACAGATAGCATTCTGGAAAATAGAGGACATCTACCAAGTCCTCTTGCTAGTCCTCATTTTAATTTAGCAAATCATCGAGATGGACTCAACAGCTTGTGGTTAACACTCTTTCTACTAAGTAAGCCATAACAATCCTTTATCTCACAATCATAAGAGAACAACTATGTAATAACTAGATATCCTATTTATGAGAATTGCTTGTTGCACATCAGCCTATAGAGCACTGTGGTCTGCAGGACAACACCTGCTGATGCAAACAATGGGGGGATTGTTCTTTCTCTGTAGCTGGTCCTTGGCTTTGGAACACTCTGCCATTACTTACCTGCCTTCATTCAAGGCTATATTGAATACCCATTTTTTCCGAACTGCTTTTGGTTCATAGTTACCTCATACTCATATGTGATTGAAATAATGATTGTTTATATATGTATGGACTTATAGTTTATGTATTTTTGTACGTGTAACATCAACCTGCCCAGGGACTATGGGTGGAAACTAGCATTCTTTTGCTATAACCTGGCACATGGCATCTCTTCTTCATAGACTAATGTCATTTGTGCATTGTCCCTGATCAAATAAATAAATAAATAAACTAAACTAAACTATACACTAGTTTTTTGTATGTTTATATTTTAAATGGAATTCTTGATTGTTCTGTGTTTTTGTATTTGAATTGTTTGTTTTTAGTACTGCACTTATGGAAAGCGCTTTGGTTCAGCAGGTGTTGTTGCTGTACAAATAAAGTTTGATTGATATATTATATATCCCCTGAACATAAAAAGAGGCCCCAAAATTAAAATGTATGAGCTGAAGCAGAAATTAATGTGATCCACGTCCAAATCTTTCATTTTGCTAACGGCCTATTACTTCTTCTACTCCAACACTTTACATACATTTTCATTATATGTAACAAAGCACTTTTTCTGTTAAAAGCATTTTTCACACCTGCCTCAAACTTTTTGCACAGTGCTGCATTGTTCTCATCACACCCACTGATAAATAACAGCAAATCTTTATTAATATCTGCGTCTTAACGGTATGAAAGACCTCCTGCGTGCTTTGGCGACCGTCCACTGCGTTTACAATGGCTTTAAACCCATTTGGCTCCATTACCTTGGACGAATCCGACTCTTTCATCACCATGTACGGTTCACAGCACTCTCCAATGTCACCTTGTTGAAGGACTTTTTCGAGCTGCAACGCACATCCAAGTCGTTACATTTTCTTACAGCAGAAACAAACTCGTAATGCGTGAAGTTGTTGTACCTTAATGACTAGGAATATATCGGGAGACGGGTACGTGATGGAGAAAATGGCCGACCGAGCCAGAGTGGAGATGGCTGTGTGAGGCGTGTGCGGCTTGAGAAGTGCTTTCATTGGATCAGGGTTGAGATCGAAGTAGAAATTCTCAGAGATCTGTTTGATAAGTGGAAAGACGGAGAGAAGAGGGTGGGGTAGGTAATGCACATCAATTGATTTTAATTCAGTTTCGACTCCGTAATCTTAACGCTGATACCACTTAGGCCTTTTAAGACAAGGGAAACTCAATTAGTCAAGCATGAGCTCAACATTACGTAACTAGTTTTGGGCTGTACAACTCACTTAGAAACACAGACTTGGTCACATTAAAACAAATAATAAGAGGCTTACCTTTTTCTTTTCTCTGACATCATACAAGGCTAGAGTCCCAAATATGGGCTCGATTTCAATTTCAAACCTGAAACACACACACACTAGTTACACTGAAGGATGGTTCTTAAAAGCACGGAGGAATCAGATAATGGTTATTTAAAATACTCACTTCAGAGATAAGCACTTGACCATGATTCTCTGGCCACAGTGTTCTCTGGGCACTTCTGGGACTGAGCACCTCTCCACGGCTTCGTCCTGCCACACATAAAGGGTCACGTACAATACACATACGCCACCAGAATAACATTTACACAAACGTCATGGCAACACGGTCTGCAATAAAGCAATGGGGAGTACGACAATGTAACAGCAGACGAATGAGGAGAAGAGCAAAGAATGTGGCTCAAAGTAAAGCAAATAGTTTTCTAGTAGGGGCTGGATTTCAATCTGGGTATTTGCTTTATAGGAACATCATGTTTCCTGGATTCAGGCAGGGACTGCGTAAACTGCTCACCTCTAGAGTAGAAATACATACAGCTGCACATAAATTAATAATTAAAATACAGCTTTGCATAATACGTTTTGTATGCATGTCATTATTACTAAAAAAAAAAAAAAACTGACACAAGACTAAACATGATAAATGATAACCAATAACCAATGATTACATTTGGTCAACAATAATGTACGGTCTCTACTTTGGGCTTTTTGAAATAAGGTTTTGTAATATTGCAGTGTATAGGACTGATCGCAAATGATGTCAAAATGCTATTTTTAGAACAGCGCGCTGCGTCCACCTGCAGGTCGGACAAACTTGGGACCTGTGGACCTGTGAAGCATATGAACTGAACAGGAATATTGCCTTAACAGCACGAATAGTAACAATCAAACACTGCTGCTTTGGCTTCTGCTGAGTGACTCGCGATATGGACACTGTGACCATGAACAGAGTTTTTTCATTACATTTCCTGAGCTTGGAAGAAATCCAGAGAAATGCCAACGTTGGGTACAAGCTTGTAAGCGAGAGGGATTTACTGCTCTCTGCATTTCATCGGTGGAAAAGGGCTAACAATTGATCATCCAGACCAAGCAACAGCAACACCTGTACAGGTAAGTCTTGGTTAAACACAGTCTGCAACAATACAGCCTTCAGGAAGCCATTGGCGCTTAGCTTTGTGGGTGTGAAAATTCTAAACAAGCTGGCCAGACAGAGTTGAGATGATTTTGACTTGGTCGCACTATAAACTTGCGTTGGGAGTACAGGGGGCTACTAGCCACGATTAGCTGCTCACACAAAGGGAGACAGGGCAGGGGCAGGGGGTGAACAGAGAGCAGAGCAGCGCAGCTGATGGTGTTTGTGACCAAATCACTACGTACTTGAAAGTCCGCGAAAGTTTGGTGGTTATTGGTTGTAATTTAAGCGAGGCTACATTTCATTTGTCACTGACATTTGCCTCTGTTTGGGTGTTGAAACGAGATGTTTGAGAGGAGAGTATACGGTAACCATAGCAACCACACTGCACTTGTTGCCATTCTTGTCCGACCTATGAATGTGACGTCATTTGCGATCAGTGCTATTCAACCAGTACAACAGCCCGCCTGTTCGTGAGGGTTCTGTTCAGATACAGACCTCATCAGGCGGAGTGTAGAGGCCAAGCAGGTCGCTGTGCCTGTCCCGCTGTCGCGCCTCAGTGTTGCGGCGGTCCATATCCTCCGCAGCTGCGCGCTCCAGTACTGACGGCAGCAGGGCGTCCGGAGAGGAGTTCTTCAGGTCAAAGATACTGGAGGCCCAGCTGCCCCGAGGGGTTTCATCCAGACTGACAGAGCGCCGCTTTGCGTCATCCTGAGACAAAAACACGAGAGAAAGCAGCAGGAGTGAGATCATGTTTTTGTTCCTTCAGGCAAATGTGTCAACTTTCATCCCCTCAGTGGGGGTGGAGACGCTTTAACATAACTCAAACTCTCAAAAACATTTATTGGATGATGAGCCATGAACTGTCTACCTTTAGCATTTTACTTAAGATACTTACAATGCTATACAATGAGAAAACATGATCTCACTGTTCTTACAGAGTCACACAGCTGTAGTATGCATTTCTTCTTTTACAGTGGTACAGTTCATATACCTGATCATCCTGCCGGTCTGCTGCAGCGACCTCATCCAGTTCAAATGTCTGTTTGACCAGCCCTCGCTGTCTCTCTCTCTGACGCTCAGAGTTATGAGGCGTGAACACACTGCTGTAGCGATGGTATCTACAGGAAATTATACAGGGTTCATGTACCTGTCAGTCATATGAATAATAAACAGGGTCTTGTGTAACTTTAATAAAAAATGGGATGGAGGTTAATTCAACAAAACCTACATCAGACAGTAACATACTTTCTTTGAATGATGAGCCAGTCATCTGTGTAGACTGCCAAGGCGTCTCTCACTCTGGGATCCAGCGGACTACATAGAAAAACACATAAATAATAAAGAAGGCTTTTAATATTTATGTTTATTCAGCGTCAGAGAAGAAAGGCTTTGCTCCCTTGTCCTCTTCTGAAGTAATATTGTTCCTGGGAGTGTGATAATGTAAAGGGCAGGATGTTTGGCCAAGTGCCTGGACTCACTCGTCTTCCTCGGGTAGCGGGGGCTCCAATGTAGTGCACTCTTTGTCCAAATGGAGGAGCTCCAGGTCATCAGGGGGAAACTCCATGAGCTGCCGGAGTGGACCAGGCTCCACCCCCGGAGCATGGCTGCTCACGTACTCCTCAAAGTCCACAGGGTCCACCACATCAGTCAGGGGCAGCTGTCGATAAACACCAGTTACATGAGAGTTCTTCGTTTTTTTCTCTTAGCAGAAGTATAAGTCCAATAGTAACTTAAGTAAGACTCATTTCACTGAATAAAATAAAGCACAATCCTTGACATTTAAGAGTTTACTCACAAAGTTATAGCCATCTTTCCTTGGACACACTAATTACACTTGTGTGTTGTGAGCAGATTAAACACAGGCTTTAAACAGGCTGTAAAAGGTTGTTGACTCACAGGGTGGTGAGCAGCTCCGCGCTTTTTCAATTGAGGGGACCCATACTCTCTGGACACTTGTTTTCTGACCTCTGAGGCGACAGTCCTAGCACACAGAAGAAGAAAAAAAAGGTTTTGTTATTGCAATGGCATAACAGTTGTTCGTAAAGGTAATAAGTAATAACATTTTGTCAGACTCTCCAATGCCTTTACTTTTCAACATGATTACATCCATTTACTGAGTGGAAAGCATTGTCTCTCCAGCTATGCCAACACAGCACAACCCTTAACAGTCGTTTCCTATTGAATCAGTTCCCACACATTTTTTAGCTGCTGCTCGAACTGATGCTGATGCAGCTGCTGTGAAAGAGTTTAACGGCTCTCACAGAAAGGTGGCGTCTTGGATCCAGAGACCAGGCACGGTGCCAGCTCCGTTCCGGGCCTTTATGGACTAACGGCAACGAGAGGCTTACAAGACAATGCAGGGAATAACAGTCCTCCAACTAAAACAACTGGCATCTGGTTAGTAAGTGGTCAGAGCACTGTTATGTACTGTTAATGAGTTGTCCCCTCTCACAGATTTGAGAACATGTGGAAAATAGATAAACGGTTTTGGTGTCTCTTCTCACCAGGCTTTAGCTCTATTGTACTATTTTAGTTTCATATAGTGCATTTATAGTTTGTAAGCACATATCTAGACTGAAGCCGATGCAAACAAACTCCAGCCCTTCCATGTAAAACAGGAAAAAGGAAAACTATGGACTGTAGGGCAATAACCAGACCACCCTTCTCCCACCCTTTTCCTACATCCTGCACAAAAACAATGGCGTGAGCTCTACCAAAAACAGAACTGGACTGCACATACTACAGGCCGAACAAAATCTTAATAAAACAAACAACTGGCAGATACATAAAAAGTTTAGTTAATCGGGGAACAAAAATCAATAAATAGGACAAACTTGAACATTCTGCTTGTGTAGGAAAAAAAAGAATGCAGGGTGCCTTTACTAAACAAGAAAATAGATCCATCAGTCTGTGATGTTTACAGCCCATACAAGTGATGCCACCTCTAGAAGGGTAGGAAAGAAGAAGAACCAGTTTACAACATGTGGAAACAGGCAGACTGCACAGGCACTGCTGCTGTGTGAGGGCTTCACACACTTCAATCTCAGCCTAGGATTATATCTACATGCTTCCTCTTTAGCACTGTGTTAATCTCACTTTTCACTTCTCTTTATGGATTACCACCAGTGATGATGATAAGGCAAATTACTACTCACTTCATGTCACAGTCAAAGTGGATCAAAACATAGGTCTAATATCTCATCCAGATTAACAGATCGTGCGGGCTGCTTTAAATTACAGATACTAAGAGGTTTAGGGAAAAGCGAAACAATAAACCCTAGCTTAAGAGCTACACGCAGTGTCCAGTGGGTCACTATCTCCACAGAGGCTGTTAAACAATAACTTTTGTCATTTACCGGTTTATTTTATGCGCAAACGCCCTCCTTTCGCTCGCTGTAGAAGTCATTTCTTTTCCCCATATGAAGGAAGTCTGTAAGTACGCGAAAAATAACTATCCCCCGCCGCTTCTCTTGGACCAGTCCCGTCTGTGTGTTGTGGGTTTGGGAAAGCTTCCTCCTCCACGCTGGGACCCGGGCAAGGATCCCTCCTTGATGCTCCTAGCGGCTGGGAGCTGCACAAGCGCCCGCTGCCACTTTGAGTCAAGGTGACGGTGCTGTGACATGGACTGCATCCCCAACAACTTCAAAATAAATGTACACTTCTTCGCGGGAAATAGTTCAGCTTAAACTTTAACAGTTGCCGTCAGTTAATACCATGAAGCAAATAAATGAACAAATGTAAAAAAAAAAAAAAGTCAAAAAGGCGTCATACGTACGCCTGTGAACGCTATAATACTGAATGATGTCCATTTCTTTATAATGAATAGTTATGTAAAATATTTGTTTGACACGCGTAAAAATACACATAAAAAAGAATAAATACTGCTACCTTCCGATTAATAGGACCATTTCCAACTTTACGCACCACTGCATTCACCTTGCGCGCACCGACACCTCACCTGACCGGTTTGCAGCCTCTGCCACTGGAGACAAGAGCTCAGAGACCAAAGTTTAGGGTTTCAGTTCTGTGCAAAATTTAGGAAGTAATCATGTTTCAGCATCAAAGATAGTTTCAATGTTGTTTTGGAAATAACTTATTTGAAACAAGTAGCCAAGCTCAGGCATGTTGATCAATATGTAAATACCCAATAGTTGCTACAGAAAATGTGCATTCTCTCCGTTCTACGCCTAGACATAGAAATGATCTGACTTCATTTATTTTACAAAATGTATGCTTCATAATTATTAGTGACATCTGGTGGTAGAGGAAAAAAATACCAGCGCATTACCCTAATGTCCCTTGTCCACTTCACCAGCAGGTGGGGCCATTTACCATGGATCCTAAAGAAAGAAAGCCATGCCTTAAGTGTGATTGTTGAAGATTCAGTCCTCAAATTTGACCTCTACAAGATGAGGCACTTGCAGCACCTATGTTTTTGTTTGTTTGTGTTGTGCTTTATATTAACAAGTGTCACCAAATGAAAATGTATGTAAAATATAAAACAACGTTCCATTTATCACAATATTGTGTACTCGATTGAGCTATAAATCAGCTTTAATACATTTTAGGTAGATAGACCAATTATGTCTTCAAAGCTACAGGCTACATACAAGATTCCAATATAATAGATGAGAAATGACCATGTGGTAGCACAATGATGGAAAACACATACAAATTATAGCCTATTATTACTGCCCTAAATATCTAAAAACCTACACTATCCAATTTTCTCTCTCTACATGATACTATGAAGAATTAATACAGCTCTGGTGGTGCTGTTTTTGTAGCCCTCCCCCCACTGCTCAGTGCTTCTATCCCGCAGTTGTCCTGTTCAGCACCCTGGAGAGTGGCTGCAGGTAGTAAGGCTGTCCTCCGTGCGATGGCTGATGAATGGCATGAATTGTAAAGTAGAGATGTGAAAAATGGAGGGACACAGGCCAAATTAACCTTGCGTGGCAGCAGCAGAGCAAGGACAGACATCTTGGGGATATATGTTTATGTATGGAGCGGCAGAGCTGCAGCATCAGGCTCACAGCAGGCACTAGTCTCTCCCATAAAAGAAAGCTAACAAAACTAAATGAGGCAACTGCTTTTCCCTTTGAAGCAGCAGCTCGGTCACGCTTTCGCCACAGTGTAGGAAAAGAAATGTTAATCTTCAGAGCAGCTAAAGCCTTTTTGAAATCCTGCAGACACAAAAACATATCCTTTTAATTTTTCCCAAACTTTTCATCCTCATCTTCAAAATACAGTGTAAAATATATGTGCAATTGTTGCATATTGCACAGCTTGATGCCTATACCTATTCCATGTGGGCAGGACGCCTGCATTCTTTATCCTTCTGTCTGCACCTTTCCTGTCTGCTTACTTGCTTTTTCTGTTCATCGAAGGCTTTCAATTCCTCGATCTGTACTATTGTTTGAACGCCCAGCCCCCACAGCAGAGTGTGCCCCCACCTCTACCACCACCACTGCTGTGTTACCGAAGAACAAAAGAGAGAGTGTCAGACACCACCCACTAGATCTCTTTCACACCAGGGCCCCCACCTCACTTCCAGATGGGGTTGCCTTTTTTTCAGGGCTTCGCTCAACCCCAAGAGTCCTTCAAAATGGAGGCCCCCTGCCCCCCCCAGAGACCACTACTCAGCTGCCCGTCATCCACCTGCTCAGCCGCCACGCGCCCACGGCCAGGACCTCGTCCCCCTTCTCCCCGCCCGCACCCCACACTCCTATCCCGTGGAGCCCCATTAAAATCATTAACCACTTTTTACTGGGATCTGCTTTCAGGACATTACTCAAACAGCAGTAAAACACTAAACTAACAACATTAACTCAGAAAGTGGAAAATGACTCACCAAAAATCATTATTTCAGTGAAGCAGACACAACAAGAAATATCATTAAGAGAATAATGGTTTACTAGGGAAGTGCAACACGACTTGAATTGTAATAGTAACACATGCGTTGATTTTTTTTTGGCTTTTTCAGCTGCTGCCAAAGATGGATGGAGGATCGCAGCACACCAGACTGAGCACTGTAATCAATAATGCTAATTCTAATCTCCTTTCAATGGCGATGCGGGGCAGGCAGATGCACATCAACACGTAACATCTTCAGGAGGATCTCTCCCCACTGACCTCCAACCCTATCCTGACCTTTCCCCTCGAGGGACGGAGAGAGAAGGGAAGCAACAAGACACATCTGCCACAAGACAGCTGTTAACTCCATGAATGTTTGTGCTACGGAAAAGAGGGGGCTGGTTGGAAGTGTTCATGGGATAAATGTATTAATAGCTAAATTACATCAAGTCTGCCTAATTAGTCCTGGGCACTACAGGACGCAGCACCTCAAGCCTACCCTCATATCGGGCCTGCACAATGTATTGCCAAATTATTGATAGCAATATCCATGTTGAAAGAAACCACAATATGCTGTACAATCACAGAAGACATATCTGACTGCGATTTACACAATTTTTCTAAAAGCTAGGTTTTAGTCACAGTTTTCATCACAAATTTCTTTTTTAGTCTTGTTTTGGTCCTGATTTACTATTTTTTAAAGTCCTGTTATATACAATTTGAAGATTTTTGTTTAATGGAAAGTATTCTGTTTTCGCTTGTATGTAAAATATCACAATAATATTCTTTTGACTCTCATTATTTCCTCACATTGACAGTATGGGTTTTGACTAGCAAAGGCAGGAAGTGTTCGGGATATTCTGCTTTAAATTCAACTTCTAGTACTTTACACACATTGGCCCAAAATATTGCAATATTTCATCTTTGAACACATAACCTGAGTATATAATGCATGCCTAGCCAAAGATGTAGATGGCAACACAAGCGGTGGAAAGTGTTGGAGTCCTTTCTTTTGCATCAATTATAATAAATCGACTGAATGCATCGTGGACAGCTACACATTAAGCTTAGCCACCAGCAGGCAGCCACACATTCTCCATTGCTTTCATTACATGGATGAGTGCATGCTATACTGTCACTCACGAACCCAGATTTATGGAAATAGTCCCGTACACAGCCTCACGCCGCTAATAGCATCCTTGAACATATGCAGATGTATGCGTACAGTAGATATTTATGATTTCTTTACGGCACTTCTGTCAAGAGTTTTAGCAGCTTCTGTGTTGCAGGAAATGACAGAAACCCCAGCGACCATTACCCCCCCTCCCCATTCCACCACCACCACCACCACCACCATCCTCCTTCAAGTCCCTAAGGGTTCGAGCACCCAAATCAATTGAAAAGAAAGAAGAGTGCACCGTGGTCCTCCCCCTACATCTGTCAGGGAGGGAAAGCGGGAGGGGCGGCACTCATGAGCAGTACAGGGGAACAATATCAATCCATCTGTCGCAAACCGTTTCATCTCTTATGGGATGAAATATAGCTCGCAAATACATCTACCTCCGTATCATCTATGTATTAGCTTACCAGTGCCAATGCCTCGGCCAATTCCCAGAACTATACGCAGTGGCTTTCAGTCTCATATTACCTTCCACCCACCACTGCGCCCGCACTCTGCAACCACCTTGTAAATTATGCTTTTAAGCCACACAGCACGCTAAAGGAAATTATTCCGCTTAATAAAAATGGAAGCAAGTAACAGCATAAATCTGTGTGTAAAAGTTTCGGGGTATACATACAGAACGGCCAAACAAAAGCTTTATCAAACAGAAATGTGCAGCATATTGTAATTTGGAGATATAGAGAAAAAAGTAATGCATGATCTACTAATAGCCACTTTTATATTCTAATAATGCTGCTGTTGGGTATGGAGTACAAAGGGTGTGGCTTTGCTGTTTCTCTTTGCCTCTGAGCACACAGGCTTTGCAATGTTCAATATCCTATTTGCTATATCACATTTGTCCTATCGGGCCTGGTAACCATTTCGGAGCCTCGGAGAAAATGAAACCTCTGACAAATCATATCTTCTCAGTGACGTCCGACAAAACAGAGATCTGGTAAGCTGGAAGAGAAAACAAAACCCAATGGCCTGAACCGTAAGGGAAGAAAAAATAATATAAAAAGTCTATATCCCCAGGAGCCATCTCTCTCTCAGCAGCAGGTAGAGCAGCCATCTCGGTCATTCATATTTAATTCCGCAGGAGTTTCCGGCCAGACTAATGTGCTATTGATTTCAAGTCTCCCATTACAGTACAAGGGAGGGGGCAAGAGCTCGGACCAGATCAGAGTGAAAGAATCAGATTGAAAGTGTAGCAAAGGAACAAAACAACATGTTATAAAAAGTAAGGTTTTCTTTTTCAAGTTGGGTAGGGAAGGACTGCCACGCAACACAAAAGCATTTATCACTACACCCTTATTTAAATGTCCCTCATGTGCCTTGCCCCTTTGAAAGAAACAACAAAACAAAGCAATTCTAGAAGTGGAAGAAGGGAACACACTTTACGTTTTATTCATTGGTTAAGTAGTATGGTTTTTAACTCTCTGTAGCTTCAAAAGGCATATGTTCACTGGAGTTAATTATAATTATGTGCCATGTGTCATGTACTGCAACCCTATGTGGAAGCAAACATGTTAAATAAACAAAGAGACAGACAGAGAGTGTTGTGTATTTAAAGTCTGTCTCCAGATGCTTTCCCAGACAGGACAATATGAAACATTAATAAGAGTAGCTTTATGTAAAAGCAGCGAAAAGAAACAGGTTTGTCTTTGAAAGAGGTTAGAACATGTTGCAGCCAAAGTCAAGGCCACGTTCATCTTCAAATGGCAACCAGTGCAATTAGAGATAATTATTGGAATAAGTAACTCTTTTTTCCCCGTCAGATGTTGCCAAAGAAAAAGCACTTCTTGATCTTGCTGCTCTTCTGGATACAAGCCTCGTCATTTATCCAGACTGCCAAGCATCTACCAGCTTATGCATCCATTAGACTGGATTTCTATGCAAATAATATCCTATCACATTTTTTCGATGGCTAAAAACAGTCAAGGCAAAGTTGTTGAAAAGACTAAAACAACAAGTAAACTGGTCAATAAATTGTGCACAAAGACGGCAAAATATAATCTATAAAAACAAAAATGGCAAGAGCATTTACTTCAGAGACTTTCCTCCCACCAGCCTGTCTACTCTAATAATAGCCTAAAGACAACACATTCAAACCGTCAGAAAGATATAGAAAGGAGGGAAGAAGAGGCAGTGAAAGTGCAAACCATAAGGGAGACCACACAAGAAATATGCCAAATAAAACATGAAGGCTAGAATTAGGCCAGTTGCCATTACCAACAAATGTCCTTTAAAACGAGGCTAATTTAATTTTGGATCCTTTCCTAAAAGTAATAATCGCTTCAGTGATTCTGCTTTCCAACACAGAATAGCCAAGAGCCAGGCCTGATGGAGAAGCCACTGAATTAACTAGACCTGCAGGCCTAATCGTGCTCCCCATCCCCCTGAGAGGACAGGACACGTCTGCTGGGGCTATAGTGTCGCTCTTAGCCCCGGCTCCCTGTGTGCACGAGGCCAGCAGTCTACCACAGGCAAAGGCAACAAGCATATAATATAAGTGTGAAGAATACATGTGCCAATAGACTGGGGCACTGTTCAGCTGTGCACACTATAGAAAACCTTGAAAGAGTTTTTTTTTTGGACATTCATTCAAGTATTTGTGTGAATAATTAACTTAATACATGGTAGGCAAAGGTTCTTCAGTCTTCATCTGTGAAGTGTAGGACGTTCTGATCTTTGTCCAAAGATCTTCCTCTGCAAAATGAGTGGCTTAATATCATTTATTCTTAGCTGTTAAAAAGCTACTGCCAAGGTTAACATCAGCATTTATTTACAGAAAGAAAATAATGAACTGTTTATATTTGTGTTTATAATCATTCATTGTCTGTATTAATTTGATTTTGTGAACATTTAACTATCTCATTAAAGCATAATAGTAAGAGGTTTATTTTGCTATGGGTGTATCTTGAGCTGGTATTGCTATTGTTGTGCTGGCTGATTACCTTTAAAACACGTAAATCCCTTTGTCTATGAATCGTTCAACACTTCTAAGTGCATTCCTCGAACTGCAAAGTGAAAAGGACAATTACAACAAGTCTCCTAATCACTGCAGGTAGAGGAACCCTTAAGAATAGCAAAATAATCAGTAGAATAACAAAAAGGCTTTTAAGCAAAAGTAATGCTTGATCCTTGATTCAGAAATGCACAATGGGCGCTTCAGATGCCCTCTTACCCAAAGGGAGGATTCAGCTGCCGTGCTACTAAGCAGGGCTCTAATGAGGGGCCACAATTAAGCCCATTTATTCACATTAAGTGTGAACTGTAAGTGGGACTGCAGTCAGCTGACGGGCCTAGGTGCCTTTGTGTGACAAGAGCCGCTTTATTTTGCAGCATAAAGGCGGCAAAAACACAAGCACCTAATGATTGGATCCAGCCATCGCCTCTTCTTAGATGCTAGTAAACAGGAGCCGTGGCACACACTCTCCGCACAGACTGGCTCAAAGGCTCCAGCACATCGAGGCAGAGTTGAGTCACTGCTTGACAGAACAGTGGGGGCGGGGCTAAGACTGACAGTGGGACTCCATCTCTATCCTCTTATTAACGCTTAACGAGTGCTTTCCTCATGCAATATTCATCTTCACTAATATCACCCAAGCCCTGAGCTACTACTTATGTAAGGCAATTATGTAAAATATCAAGACAAGGCCGATGTTCCGAGTGTGACTGCAACTGGACTGTGGGACAATGACAGGAGGACAGACACAGCGGATAGTGGAGGGGCGAGGAACCAGCGGAAGCACACTATATAAGGAAGTCGGTACCTCGGCTGTCCTTTTCGCAGAGCAGAAGCATCAATACGCTGCCATTAGAACAAGTGGTCAAACTCAATAATGCAAACATATTCCTCCCACACCTTGGTTCCTGGGAGCTACAGACATCTAAGGACTCCTCAAGGTCAGCGGGGAAAAGCGAAGCCAGGCTGGTCACTTTAAATGCAGTGAGGCTCCTTTTCCACCACAAAATCAACGACACAAATCATAGCATAAAGTCGGCTACAGTGGTTCAGGAAGTTCTTATCTTTTTTATTTTATTATATAGCAGTATGATACTATAATCCTATAATTGACTTCCAATTGGTAAAAAAAAACAAAACACAGATTACCAAAAGTACTGTGATAAAAACTAGAGACAAAGTGCTCGGGAAGTCAGTACTCTTTGGTGTTGGGGGACAGAAAAACAAGGCACTCCTCCCACAACATTAATTCTCTATTTACATTTTCTAACAAGCCTTTATTTTGCGGGGCATATTAAAATTATTTTAAAACAAATTGCAGGTTTCTTCCTCCAAACAAGCCTTTCTCAAGAAGTGACATGAAAGGTGCTGTTTGTAGGAAGTGTCCTTAGTTTAAAGACACTACAGCAACTACGACTGACTTTGGATTGCCTTAAGTTGCATAAGTTTTTCTAGATGTGAAAGCTAAGAACCTCCAGAGTGCAGCCACTCAGCTTAGACTACTGATAGTCTGCACTATCACTTTGCATTTATTAATAAATCAACATTACAACCGTTATCAGTAAAACCATTATTGGATTTGAACATGTTCATCTCATGTCTGGGGACACAGGTAATGCTCATAAAATATTTACCGGTACTAGAAATCTTACATACCTTCAAACTTAAAAAAATGTATTGAAAACAGATGAAAAATGAGAAGCCACATTTTTTGACATGGGTTTTCAGATCTGATTCAATCACTGCACATGCATTTCATTGTTCCCCTTCATAGTTTATGCTCTTTTTGAACATTCATATGAATTTTTGTGGTAAATCCCTTTGAATGGCCATGATAGAGACAACCTCTGTAAGTATTGGAGTAGACGATTTGCGACTAATAAAATACATTTTCAATATAAGATCCCAACTAGGGCTGTGCTCAATATATCGTATCGGCAATATATCGTTACGGAGTACTTGACTATGTGTGTGTCGTATCGAGGCACTTGTATCGTGATACGCAAATAATAAAAGAATATACGTGTTTGACCATATGGTGTATTCAGAATAAACAACAGACACACAAACTACCTCAATAGCAGGTTTAACTTGCTAAGCACATTCAGCATAATAAAAACTTCTATTTAGTACACACATAAGATCGTTCTTCATATGTTTCTTTGGAATATGTATTGTATCATGGACACTGTACCAGGATACACTTGTATTGGGATGTTGCATATAGTGGACCCTGTATCGGGATGCGTATCGTAATCGTATAGTCAAGTTGTTGCCAATACCCAGCCCTATTTCCAACATAATAATATTGGAATATAGAGGGATATGAATACTTCCTCAACTGGCTGCACTTATAATACTATTATTATAGCACCAAAGACTACATATATTTACCACAGCTGGACATATAGAAATAAAAATACCTCCTAGACACAAATTAATAAATATGCAGTGATTTACGCCACACGTACCCACCCACCCCCCAGGTCAAGGCCCTATGGGGGTCTGCACAGAAATAGGTCATTTGTCACACATGATGTCCCGGGGCAGAGGATGCATTATAGATGAGGCCAAACAGCGTGTCTCAGTGAACACTCAGCGCACAGGAGGCAACAGCAGGAGGTGGCCACGCAAGGCAGAGAGCTGTTCAGGAAGAGGACTCCGCATGGGACGTCACAAAGTCAGTCAAAAATCACTGTCGGGCATGTCATGGCGAAATTGACGAAGATGAAAGCCCCCTCTAAGTCTGTTCGTTGGTATAAGTGTACATTTTTTAAAACTTGCTACTTACAGACAAAGATTAATATGTCTAATTAGTTATTCACATATCTGCACCTGACTCTACAGCAAACCATCTGCCTGGTCCAGAAACCCTGCCCTCATTCATCTTATTATGTCCTTTGTTTCTAGTCCCATATAAATAGCATATTTTGAGCACGGTTCGTTTTAATCAATTACGTTGATTGCAGCTAAAAATTCAGACCTACGAATGCCAGTCGGGTCCGGCTCTTTTATTCACACAGACAAAAGTGTGAATGTGTTTTGCTGTGATTTCAAACAGAGAAAAGGGAAATCAGGCTTCGCTGGAGGACAAGTGAGTGTGAGGAGTGAGAGAAATAAGTCTACTGTCTTGTGCTGCACCCATCTGTTCTGAAAGTGCAGGTGGAGGCCTATTCACTGTGCTCTGCATGTGAGTGAAGAGTGGGGGGGGCAGGAAGAAAGGAAGGGCAGGGAGAAGGAGGGTGGATGCTGAGGCAAGTGGAGGGGGGGCTCTTGGTTATCTCTCCTAAAGGGGATAATGGGAGAGGAGCGCATTGCAATGGCTGCCATGTAGTACCCTCCCTGCACAATTAGCCAATCAGCTGCGCGCTCTGCCAACCAGGAGGACGCATAAAAGAAGAACATTGCAGCAGAGGCACAGAAGGAGACTGCGAGTGAAGCAGGGAATTACACACAAAAAAACAGGCGAACTCAAACACCCTCCCCTGGACACACCCTGCCGCTGAGGAGCACTGCTTCTTCTTCTCTTTTTTTTTTCTGAACCATCGCCCACGCCACTCGGAGAGAAACACTCTCCGTCATCGTCATCCGGCAGAAAACCCCTTTCTCCTCATTTTCATCCTATAGAGGACACCTACAATCGCAACGGGCTGAGATTCCCTGACAAAGATATTAATTTTTTTTCATTTTTTTCTTTTTTTTCTTTTAATTTGGAGACCTGACACAACACCGTATATCTTAAAGGCCGTAGAGCTTGGAGACTTCAGCTCAAGATCAGCGCAGAGAAGGACCTAGATTTCTTGCATTGTACGTCAAGAATGGTTACTGTACGTATTCCTCTATTTATCTTGTGTTTGTGATGGAAATGGGGGCTTCCATGAAGTGTTGGCCATTGTCATATGTGCACGTGCCATTTTATTATTTCTGTAGATCAAATAATGTTGACATGCCTGCACACACATGGTGTTGGGAATGGCTTTTGTTCAGTTTGCAGCCTTGTCCAACTGTGATAACATTAGATCAATACTGGTAATTAGCTATATTGCACTGAAGGATGTGCTGTGGTGTGCTGGACTGCTTTAAGACTGCAGTGATTGTCTGTCATGTGCAAGTCTTGGATTTAGGTTTAATTTAGGTTGCATTTAGTTTAGGAAGCTGTATGCCCCATAGCTGTATGAAAGTATAGTAGAAAAGGAGAAATGTTTTTGAAATTCTATGGGGTTACAGTATTAGAGCAATAGAAACGCTATGCGACGCACAGTGGGGGAAGCTGGCTGTCTTCGCTTGGCGCAGCTAAGGATGCTGAAGACGGCTCAATGAGACAAAACATGATGCCTCGGAGGCTGAGGGCCCGTCCAACAAGGCTAAGGAAAAAGGGTCGAGTCACTCTGGGAGGAGGGGGAGGGGGGATATTACGCATCCATTGGTTTGTATTGAATCAGACAAAGTCCAAATTCCTCGGGGTTTACGTTACGATGCAACCGAGTAAATGGTCTGGAAACCTCCGAGGCCGTGATAAGGACGCATCACGCGCATCCACGTTTAAGCGCGTTAACCGCAAATATGAGGCGCAAGATGCCCATGCACGCACCGGGCCCGCTGGACCATGGGAGATCGGAGCAGTGATAAATTAGCTTTGCTGTGTGCTGATGGCCGGATTGGGCGTGTCTCTGCTGGACTGAAAAAAACAAACGAGGGCCTTTGAGCCCCACCGGTATGCACTGTACCACTTGACATCTACATGGGTGACAGCGTGGTCTTTCTAAGCACGCCAATCAAAGGAAGGCACATTTGCGTCAATTTGTAGCAGGGTAACAGCGTCATTAGCATGGATGTAGAGTTGTTACATTAGGCTACAGCTCTGTGTTTAAAAGCAACTCATCCAAGTAAACCATCTGGATTTGCTTGTAAAATAAATGCACACCTGTATTTGAAGGATATATTTTGCACAGATGTTAGTGCAAAATATTGAGTGCATTGTATTTCACATAATGGACGTGGAAGCTAACGCTAGCATGTTTATTTTTGTTTGAGAGAAATTTAAAGGGCCAGGCCTCGTGTGAGACTGTCCAAACGTACTTGACGTGCCTCCAGTGAAGCTTCCTCTCTCCCTTTGTTCTCCTTTACCTATTGTCCACGCAGGCCCTGGCAGTGTCAGGCCGACTGTGGGTAGCTCTCCGTGCACATGGTCCGCAGTGCTTCATGCTCGTTCCGCAGTGCCTTAGCAAATAAAACGTTGAGTCAGATAACCTTCCACTTACACAATTCAAGGACAAGGACAGCCAGTCGCTACCAGCCGACCTAAACAGTAAACTACAGTACTAGACATCGATTAAACTGAATAGCCTACACATTTAGACTGAGACTATTTTACAATTCAAATGCAAAAAGAAGAAAAGGCCTAATTTTGCAGTTACTCCAATTACCTTTCAACTTATAGACTGGGATATGTTAATTGCAATTATGTAAGCAGTGATTTCCCCCTGTTGCTCTAGCCGCGTATAATTACGCATTACAAATAGAATTGCTGAATACAGGAAGAGTGCCTATCTGGCACTGTTCACTGCCCATTTAAACGAATAAATGTTTCTTGACTAATAATTGAAAAAGATATGCTTAAGAGTTTTAATGGTTACTATATCAGCCTAATACGTCTTTACCCACAAAAAATCTCATAAATCATTTATTTGACAGAGCATTAGTAAATAAAGCAGGCCTACTACTTGTGGGATTGTAGGTTTTAGTTTGGACTTGACTCGGATCTGGCAACTGTAACACTCATTGTTCCCAAAGAGTCCTGCAGCCCCTGGCCACGACACAAAGCGCCACTGTTTACATTAATATTCATAGTGCTGCCGTAGCCCGAGCGAGGGAGACGAGGAGGAACGGGTGGCTCTTTTGTTTGCTCGTTTCAATACATTTATTCAGCAAAAAGGCGCTGCGCTTCATGAATGCCTACACAAGCCCTGCCTTTAAGTAACGACTGAATATGAGAACGAGGTTTACACAGAAATAACTCTGTATTTGAAATAGGTTTGTTTTGTGTTTTTAAAAGCAAGTGGGAGGATATAACTTTAAAAAATACAGGCGTGTTCTAAGATATGAAAAAAATCTGTAGTAGATAAACGAGCCTCAAATGCAAGTATCCGAAAGCCACTCCCTTTTTCAGCACGCTGGATAGCGCCCCGCACAAGGACTTGCAAGACAGATTTGTCTCCCCAAGCCTTTGACGTTGTCTGCTCCCATCTTATCAACGCGGAGCACATTCACGCTGCTCAAATCTTTAAGAAAAATCTTTTATTTTTAGTCGGCGGAGCGCAGAGCAAAGTGTGTATGGCTGACACGAGCTGTGACTCCTGTCGCCTTGTTGTTTTACAGCTGCCACCATGATCCTTTAAGCTGCAGAGAGTGTGGCTAATGCCCTTTGTTCGCGATAATCCATAATCTGTGTTATTTAGAAGGCTCATTTACACACCAGCAGAGCATTCACTTTTGATTCATGCCTTCCAAAATAAACATCTTTAAATAATGGATTATAATGTAGACTGTAGTCTAGAATCTATGTTAAAGAACATTATTAGCAATACCAGTGTCATTCTTTGTATTGTGATTTTTTTTTTTTTTTTTTTTAACTTAATTGTATGTATTAGTATTAAAGCTAATAGGCTACTGTAGTAACTAGTCATAACACATAATTCTCCACAATATAGCCTCTAGTGCTTTACTGTATTTGGAGCAGAAGTAAATTTGAGAAGCTGTTTGCTGGCATGAGAAAAACAGAGAGCACAAGCACATTTTACATTATGGTATGTTTCAATGTTTTGTAATTTCATAGTGTACAGTGTAGGTGGTATGGTGTGTGTGTGCTTGTCAGCGGAGGCAGGACTCTTGTTTGCGTGCAAGTCTGGGTTCATGCATTTGGCAGAAGAGGAGGAAGGGCTGGTGCGTGCAAGTCTGGAAGCATGTGTAGGCGATGCTGCTGATGCACAACATAAAATATTAAGGAAGATCTCATCGGGCCCCAAAATAGAAAAAAAAAAGAGTGAATAGTGCCAGGCCAACTCCTTGAATTGGCTAAGTTTTTATACAAGTTGAAGATGTTTTCAAAGGCATAGGTACAGGAAAAGAAGCATGTCATAGTTGCATAGAGACAGGTTGCCCATAGAGTGACATTTTTAGTTTTTAGATACTGTAGATGCATACATTGATTAAACTTTTCAGGAAATTATGATTTTGCAGCAGCTCATAAAGATATAAAAACATCAAATTCTTACATCTACCATTCATAAAAAAGTGTAGATGTGGGGATCATTAACAGTAAGAGTTTAATTTCTCAAGCCTCAGACTTGCACTTTGGTGATCTTGTTGCTGGTTTGCTTCAGGCAGCAAACTAGGGTTACTTGGCTCAAACTTTGAAAAGATAGTTGGCTTTTTAACACAAAGAAACTTCACTTCCAAAATCTCTCTCTCTTTTTTTTTTTTTTAAATTTTTTTTTAGGTTACTTCAACTTAAACTCTAAAAGCATGCTGTTCTCTCTGTCTCTAAAAGCCTAGTTACTGCTTGTGTCAGCCATTCTCGGCTCCTGGCCTATACTCAGTGGTTTGTGAATTATATAACTCCATAACACTGTTCACTGGGGATGTGTGTTCTGCCACGCTGAGGGTTATTTCAGTTGGCGAGACAAATTTGCCCTAATATGACTTTTCTCCCCTTTGTCATATTTAGGACACGCTCTCTGTGCCATATCGTATCGTCAGACACACACAGCCTAACACCATGATTTCCTTTGGTTTCATGTACTTCATATTATGTGTAAAAACGCTACTCTTGATGGCACTGTCTTATCCATTTGAAGCATGTTATTTTTAGGCTTTCTCAACTTTGAGAAAACCGTCAGCTTGTCATGATCAATATGACTTAGCAGCTCCTCCCCGCTCCTCTTGTGTCATATAATATTAATCCACCGATGAAAAATATCTGACCTGTATTTTCTGCCCTTAATACGACGCCGCGAACTAAAAGTAAAAGATCAAAACCCCGCCTTGAGGAACCGTGCAGGCCTATGAGGGACCGTTACCTGGGCAACCTGAGTGGAGGTGAAACTCAAAGCAAGACGGCGGGTTACACAGATGAAGGTAGAAGGCAGGTTAGGCGCGCGTGTTCCCATGCGCAGCGCGAAATGACACCGGGATTTAAAAATAACACAAAAGAACAGTATAATGTAACTGAGGTTATAAAACAAGGCTTAGGAAGGAAAATGAAGTTGGGTAATAGAGAAATTGGCAAGGAAATGTTCCTTTTGCATGTACAAAGGCGAAGAAACCATGTCTTATAATTATCTACAACGTGAAAGAATAGGCCTTGATTGCATTATGCAGGATTACTATAGTTTGCTGATTTCAAAATGAATGCTGTACAAAGAGTAAGCGAATGTAGGGCAGACCACACAGATGCTACTTAAAAAATGCGTGTAGCTCAAAGAAATTAACATGACGAACTCAATGAATGACATTTACGCTGTATCAAAAAATGGAAAATCTCAGCGTTGCCACATCTCAACTATTTTTTTGTTATAAGCGATGCTAGTTTTGTTGTGAAACCCTAAAAAAAAAGCTTTGTTCTTTGTGTCTGTCATGTCACCCTTTGCCACTCCGGCACGCTCGAGTCCCTGGCGTGGCCTTGCATGAGCACTCATTACCATTATCCATCCCTGTGTAATGATGTAATGGCGTTTGACCCTGGAAGAGAGTGTGGGGGGAGGGGGGACGGCCACTGTGACATCTGCAGGACCACAGGCAAGGAGTGCAAGAGGTGGAAAGATGGGGTTGTAAAAAAAAAAAAGAAAAAAGGAGGGGGTTGGGTACAGCATAAATCAGAGCTTGTAGCCATTTACCCAATATCGATACCCTCTGGCTGTGGCCACCGGGTTGATGATCCGCTTTGGTTGTAATTCTAAAATGCCTCTCTTTCTCAGCAGATAATCAGCACCATGGAAACCCAGGTATCCAATGGTCCAAGCGGAACGAGTCTGCCAAACGGTCCGGTCATTAGCACCAATGGCTCGACGGATGACAGCAAAACCAACCTGATCGTCAACTATCTGCCTCAGAACATGACCCAGGAAGAGTTCAAAAGTTTGTTTGGTAGCATCGGTGAGATCGAGTCCTGCAAGTTAGTCAGAGACAAAATCACAGGTAAATATCAAGGCACTTAATTGTTTTGTTATTCGGTATTCAAGGGCTGCCCAATCAATCACAATCAAGTCAGAATGAGCAAATCACAAAGACTACAATTATTCAGTCACTATGGTTCCCTTTGCAAAATACTGTATATAATAGACCAATTCATGGAATCTAAAACCTGCTAATCCTGTAGTGTAGACCTCTACAAATGTTCAGCCATTGGTTTGTTCATATCTGTTTTCTTTCACATATAAATGCTCCTTGGGGTGCTCAAAATGTGCGCTGTGCCCTTAATGTTGATTTTGAAATGTAAATTACAAATCGAAGACTAGTACTGTTACTGGTGGTACTTAAATTTGCCGTTTGTGTCCAGGCCAGAGTTTGGGATACGGATTTGTAAACTACGTCGATCCAAATGATGCCGACAAAGCTATCAACACACTCAACGGTCTCAAGCTGCAAACAAAAACAATCAAGGTAGGATGGATTTACCGTACGTTTCTTGATGTTTGGTGTTGCGGTGATAAAAAGCGGAAATTGGCGTCTGGGGCTCGGAGATATGGTAGCAGACGTGACAGAGGGAGGGGCGTCGGAGCGGCCCGACGGGTGCAGCGCCCACAACAAAGGAGCTGAAAGAAAGGGCAAAATGAGAAAAGCGAGGAGAGTGGAGGTCAGAAAGCAAGGGGCGGACGGCACGCAGAGGTTATTGTGATGGAAATGTAATTAGGGTGCCTAGCTGTGGCGCACAAGGGTCAGTCCAGGTTACCCCATCTGCCGACAATCCTGGCTAATTAGGGGTTTCCTTTGTCCTGAAATCAGATGAGGGAAAAAGAGGAGCATATTATAAAACACTACTTCCCTTTCTCCTCCACCCACCCATCCCTAACGCTGATCAAAGACGAGCAAGATTGAGACAAAGTGCAGGGTCCAAAAATCAAATCTGTGAAAGGCAGAGCAGGTGATTCAGCCAAACAGCTGTTCGTGTAATGGGAGTTCCATTTTAACTTGTGAAAGGTTGATAATTTATAAAGACAAATTGGGCTGTCTATTAGAGTGATGAGTTGTGTATGATTATTGGTATCTACAACAATACACATACTATGTTATGTATCTAGAAAGCTTACAGTATTTTATGAAAGTAAATATATAATGCATATGAACAATTGAAGCCAATCATATTAGGATGGTAAATTAATATAATTCTTTGTCAGACAAAGAAAGAAAAATATTCTATGTTGAATTTGCTTCTTTACGCCATCTTACTTCAATGTACTTCAAAAGAGAAAGTGAAGCTGGCTTGGGAGTGGACTGCTGTAGATTTGGTAGGGGGTAGCACAGGGAGCAGAATGCCAATGACAGGATTAGGGGCCATATGGGCTCCAGGCACCATCTGTACTGTGGGAGTGACAGGGAGAGGGTTAATTATAGGGCAGCCTCCCCGAATACAGAAACTCCCCCCTGACTCGTCCAGCAAACCCTAATCACTGTACTGCACAGCCCTCCTCATCGCAGGCGGCTGGTCCAGACACAATAGATGCTGGTTATATAGACAGAATATCAAAACTCATGTATGCAGCCCAACATACAGGCCTCTAAATAATGTGTTTATTGGGAAAATATGTGTAGGAGTTGTCAAGGATCCTTAGGTCTTATGATGTGCATGCATTGTTTGCTCTTTGCCAATGAAGCCGTTTTCTCCCTGGAGGATACAGACAAAGGAAAAAGGCAGGACAGGGAGGGCAGCGCAGCCTATCTCAGACAACACTCACTCTGTTTCTCCATCACGTACAGGCACAACACTCCTAACAATGGGCCGAGCCGAGCTATACATCGTACATGAGTTTACACGCTTCCTCTCACACAAGACCGAAAGTGTGACTTTACATTCGGGCGAGAAGATGAAAAGTGAAAATGAAGTGAAAGCGGACAAACAGGCAGGGAGCCATTAGGGACATAAACATCACCGGCAAATCAAAAGCGATGGTATTAATTAAGCCACTGGTGGATTAAGATAAAAAACAAGCTAAGACTAATGTTTTTGAGGGGAAAACAAAGACAATTTTTGCTGATGTTTGGTATCGGCTCCAGTAATGGCTGCAGACATCACTATGTGTCACCGCACTATGTCATTCTGAGTGAGCTTCAAGGCTCTGATTAAGTCCTCAGATAGCACTGAGGCATTGGCCAGCACAAAGGCTAATAATTAGGATTTAGATGACTGGATTCTTTGCACTTAAGTGTTTGGCAAGCGTGCAACCATTTACATTGTTTTACTTTTGTGATTGTGAAAAGAAAAATGTACACCTATTAACTATCATACAAATATTCTGTGCACTGCAGGTATCATACGCCCGCCCAAGCTCAGCCTCTATCCGTGATGCCAACCTATATGTGAGTGGGCTACCCAAAACCATGAGCCAGAAAGACATGGAGCAACTGTTTTCCCAGTATGGCCGCATCATCACATCTCGGATCTTAGTGGACCAAGTCACAGGTAAATATTAAATCTGAACACATTTCTTTGCGTACATGGTTGAAAGATTTCGGAATGCCGGGTAGTGAATTTCCTGTAATTTTGTTGACCAAGGCATATCTCGAGGAGTGGGATTCATCCGGTTTGACAAACGGAACGAAGCCGAAGAGGCCATTAAAGGTCTGAATGGACAGAAGCCTTTGGGAGCCGCCGAGCCCATCACTGTCAAATTCGCCAACAATCCCAGCCAGAAGACGGGCCAAGCCTTACTGACTCAACTGTATCAGACAGCTGCCAGACGCTACACGGGGCCCCTGCATCACCAAACTCAGCGGTTCAGGTATTGAACCTTTACACTGCATCACAGCTATGACTCACCACTAACAACACACAGGCTGTCTATAAAGGCAATCCTTTCAAACAAGCTCCCAGGTCATCTCGCTGTGTTCCTCGTCTAAACTGGAAGCTAAAGTCGATTTCCAGCTATTTTGTTTTGACTCTTTAACTGTTTGTGAGAGCCCTTAGGGCAATATGGCATTGTCTGTCCTCCATCATGTTCTTCATGTCTTTTTACAAAATGCTTCCTAAAATGACAACTGTGGCAAGAAGGACTTTGCAACTACTACTACTACTACAGTTGTAGATTTTAATGTTTTTGTTAAGCTAAATTGAGTGTGTGATCTTAAAATGATAAATTCCAGAATGCTGTTGAAGAAATGGACAGTACTCTGAAGATCTGACATGGCACTGCTTGTGATTGAATGATTTGGGGCTTGCAGTGCAGTGAAGGATGCCCCCTAGCGGCCAGCTGGTGAAGAAGTTAACATTACATGACGACTCCAAAAGGCCCATTTTCCTGTTTTAGATCTCATAACTAACCTTTGCATTCCCTTCATTCTCCCTCTTGCGTTGCAGACTCGACAATTTACTAAACGCCAGCTACGGAGTTAAGAGGTAAATGCCAAAGGTGTCCTTTCAAAAGCATCCATGCCGAAAGAAAAAAATCAAAAACAAAGTGTCCGGAATACCGCCTGCTACAAGACTTTTTTGTCCATAGATTACCACCATTTGTGTATCCATTACAGACGTAGGCCAGGCCACAAACATTGTATGTAAACGCCCAACAAGCAGGGTATTCTGGCATGGCTTTGTTTAATTATTTGTCTTTTCTTTTAATTGATAGAGGTATTTTGTGTATTTCTTTCTTGAACTAACATTGTCTGTTTCAGTTGCTTTAATGTCTCCTTTTTCACCAGCATGGACATACCAGATTGAGTTTGCGTCTCCTGTGTTTTTAATTTTGATTCTGATTTGCCTTTCATCCCTTTCTATAGGTTTCTGTGTTTTGTTCCTGTGGTTTCAGTTGGACATTGTGAATCATGTCTTTAATTTTGATTTTCCACACACAGGCTATGGTCAGCAGAATATGCAGATTTTGTGGGTGCTTATATCAATTTGTACAAGAACAGGTAGTTTCACAGCCACAGTGAGTGGATGGAGATGGGCCTCGTCTCCATACCTGACAAAAAACAAAAAAAACATTTTTATGAGTCTAGCATTGCATGTCGTGATGAACTTCGGAATGACACCCATGGTAGTTCTCCCGCTCTCCTCCCCAGATTCTCGCCCATCACCATCGACAGCATGACCAGCCTGGCGGGAGTCAACCTCACGGGGCCCACCGGAGCGGGATGGTGCATTTTTGTCTACAACCTGTCCCCCGAGGCCGACGAAAGCGTCCTGTGGCAGCTCTTCGGACCGTTTGGCGCCGTGACCAACGTCAAGGTGATCCGCGACTTTACCACCAACAAATGTAAGGGCTTCGGCTTCGTCACCATGACCAACTATGACGAGGCTGCCATGGCCATCGCTAGCCTTAATGGGTACCGCCTGGGAGACCGGGTGCTGCAGGTGTCCTTCAAGACCAGCAAGCAGCACAAGGCTTGAAACGGCGGCGAGGAAGAGCAGGGCCGCCTCTCCACTTCGAGCTCCCTGTGTTTTCACTAAATATGGGCCTGGACTTAAGTCTCTCTGACACATCTCACACAAATCCATAATATGACCACAGAACAGACATTCAGATGCACTCACACATGCCGTACGATCGTCCATACACGAGCTAAACACGAGTCAGAGTCCCGACAAACACCAGTGGAGTTTTTGTTTTCTCTTCTTCTTACACGAAATGATAGTCCTTTCCTGTAAATTTGCCTGGATTGAATTAGATGGGGGTACGTAGCCGGTTGGTTAGGTAGGGATAATAAGAGCTATCTATTTAGGAGACAGTCTACTGAATGTGACAGAGAATGTGTACTGAGTGCTTTGATTGAATTCAGGCAAATGATGATAACTGATGAACAAAAAAAAGAAAATGAGCAAAATTTTAAATGAATATGTGCAATTTACCCAAACACTTACCCACACTCTCTCCCATTATGTTGCTGGGGAGAATGTAGTCACTTTTTTACACTTGGGCATTTTGAATCAGCGATTTTTTTAGATCAAAGAAAATAAAATTAAAAACAGTGTTCTCTTATATACGTCTATTAAAATATAACTATATATTCAATATTTAAGGTGGTTATAATAGCCGAGTATGTAAGCATTTTCTAGAAACTTTGACTACTGTTTCCTGACCTGCATTAGGTGGTGCCTAGTGTTAAGGCAGTTTCTCTACCCTATGTGAGTCTGTAAGCTCAGACCCTACAATTTAGATCCGATATGAAAATACTGGTCACACAGACGAGTAGTTGGAAAACCATCCAGATCACCTCACAATCTCACACCAACAAGTCCAATAGCTCACACAAATCAGAAATCACAGCTTGAGATAGTCACTCACTGAAAGACGAGGTTCGAGGGAAAGATTCGAGATGCACATGACAGTCTGAGCTTAGAGAAGTGGTACTGCTCCCATGGCGACAGCGTTCGTTAGTGAATCTCTCGAGGGCTTATGAAAGACGAAGGGAAAACCATTTCACCATAACACAACTCTGTCACAAGGAAATACTGAAGATTTTCACCGTTTGCATTATTTATAATTGCACCATTAATGTACATCACAAACCATTTCATATCACACAAAATAGAGATAGATCCCTTTAATATGATTATCTGGTGTCATTATCTTCAAGAGAAAAGCAGTGTAATATAAAAATGGCAGCACATATTTCAAAGTGGAAAGTGAGAACTTGTGCATATCATACAGCTCAACAGTAATGGTCTATGCAGGTTTACAGATAGGAAAAATACATCTAGGGCACAGACATTATTCTAAAGGCGCAAAAAAAAGTCTGTTGTGTAAATTAGGTCAAAATTGTTTGTTTCAGTAAAAACACAGGCGCTGCAAGCAAAAGCTTGGAGCATATTTGGACCACTGCAGTTCAGAATCACTGAACAATCAGAACTGACGCAAAAATGCCCAAAGCATCTCAACCTTTGATGAGAAAATGACCAGTTCCTCCAGCTTTGCCAAATGCTCTTCAGATTTACTTAAAATCTCTTTTCTCTAAAACGCTTCAGAGAAAATTCTGAACTCTCTGCACTCTCAATAGATGACATCATGCCTGACATCTTTTACTCCTGTGTTTAGTACACAAGATTGTATTTGTTCGCTTCAGATCCATTAGACACTATCACAAAAATAGCATTTCTTAAAATATCTCCAGCCCAACTGCATGAAAATTATTTATGGCACCCTTGATGAAGCATTAAGGCCAACCTGTCTCACTGAAATGTCTGTAGCAGACAGTGGTGAGATCTACCATGGGGAGAGCTAGTGTCTTTCATTATCAAGACATCTGCACATCATCATCGATTAAATGAGGTCAACTCTATACAAAACATTTTTGCTTTTCTAAATGACGCTGTGTTAGCCAAAGAGGACGATCTCTTTGAAAGGATTACATTAGAGATAAATCTATTTTTATACATACAAAGGAACAAGACCTTGTGCTGAATTTTTACAGATCTTAAGCTTGGAAAAATTGGGACATCGCATGGCTTTATTTTAAACCCTCTGATCTTTGTAGAGCAAAGGGGAAGAGCATGCGGTGTATGGGTGGGGATTTAGGTAGGGGGCGCAGGAACGTTGTATCTCGTACAAACTTAAATGTTCAACCATTTGAAAATTGACAGCTAGTTGTATAACCGGACACACATCTGTACGCTGTATCTCTCTCTGTCTTGAATTTGTGTACAGTGCTGCTTCAATGGCGGCGCCGTGAAGCGAAGTTCTTTGACTTGAGAATCCCAGACAAAGCTGTGGTGACACTCGCTCATCGTCAGGCTGAAAACTACTCCACGCTGCTTGGAAACAAACGGCGAAATGTAGATTCAGACGAGGACACACATTCACAATGACGATCAAGCATGATTCTTTATGACAAATTAGACAAATAGCCAAAGAATTGCTTTGCAGGGCAGTACAAAGAAGGACACATTAAGACTAACTATATTATTCCCTGTAATCACTGTACAAATCTATGTTATATATTTAAATAAGGACCCTCTACAATTTAAGTTATCATTTGTTGTGAAAATCTAAGTTGCGCATATCAGTTTGCATTACAACCTTCAGCCACTGCTAAAATACATCTGTAAGCACTCTTATTTGCACACACTTTATCCAGATTATCCAGAACTTATCAAAAAAGAAAAGAAAAACGCATATCAAAGCAAATATTGGGGAAAAAATATGCACATATAGATATTTCCCTTCTATTAATATCATCTACTTGTATCGTGTGACCAATTCTTGAAAATCAAGTCGACATTGCACCATTTAGAAGGATAGGATTACTGTTTCCCTCCCAATGATTGTTGCTGCTGCCTCCAGAGCTATCCACTGACAGCAAAACTTATAGAGAAGAGCCCTACGTTTTGAGGCAGGAACCCAAGTGTTCGCTGAGACCAGGGAAAGACCACAGCCCAAATTACGATACCCCATGTATACAGTACGTGCGCCGAGTAGAGAGCCGAGGAACATGGCAGGAAACAGTACCACAGCCGCTTGAGCAACAACAATAATCATTTTTAAAAGACAAAAAAACTTTCCTATGGAACAGTAAGTGCAATGTGCTTTGTTTTTATATTGACTGAGAACAAATGATATATATTTTTAAAAAAAGAAAATTAAACGTCACGCTGAAAAAGGTTTGCAGAAAAGTGAAAGGAGCATTTCGAGGACAGCGCTCATTGATAAACTTGCATAATCACTCCCTTAGGCCCCAATTTGTGCTCTGACCGTGCAAACGAAGAAACTGCATATTTGGCTTTTATGTATTACTAGAGCAATCCTCAAAAACCGCGAAAGGGATACTGTTGACGAGTCATCAGTCTCTTGTCAATTACAGATACGTATCATTTCTTTTCCTGTAACCGATTGCTTTCATTTACATATCAATACTCACTCGTTCAATTAGCGTATTTGTGTTGTTGATGTTGCCATAGAGGACACACATGGTCAAAATGATTTCTCTTATTTATTTGTTTGGGTTTTTTTTTATTTTTCAGTTGCGTTAATTTGGTACAACTCATTCTTTTTCTTCCATTTATTGAATTAGTTGCAGTTTTTACGGTGTATGCAGATTTTAGACTTAGTTAGATTTTTTTATTTCAATCAAACTGTGTTTAATTGTGTTTGTAAAAGTCTGTGGTAGCTTTTGTTGCAACATAAAATAATTTAAACTGAAAAAATTCAAAATAGCGCCAACAAACTTGTATTATTTGGGCGACTTTAAGCTTGTAGTTTTAACTTATTGTTAACTTAAAAACTATTTATTATGATTATTATTATTGCCTCGTACAAAGTATGTTTTGTGTATATTTATGGTTTATTTCATTATATTTGCAAGTTTAAAAGATTTTAAGTTTGCCAAAATTGTGGTTACACCATTTTGTTTCTTAAAAAGGGGGACAAATAGAAAAACAGCTTTAGAAGTACAATTTGGAAACGTTCTCCATAGTCAAAGAATGCACTGCTATATTTAACTAATTGAAGTGTATAAACATACATGCTGTGTGCTAGATGTTATGCCTTTACTGCCTGTGTTCTGTTTGTCTTGTTAAATGAAAATCTTTTAATTATTTAATCTAATCACAGTCTTGTTTTTTCAAACCACTTGGAGAACCTTTGGGACATGGGACAGCCCCTATAGCCAGACGCTGGCCCAGATTTGGGTCTAGCAATTAGCAAGGACCAAAGGGATGTCCCAACTTTGAGCCGCTCACAAGACACCTTCCTGTAATTGCTGTTGTCTATGAAGCCTTGTAAAGATATCTGGCTTTTTCCAAAACATATTTATTGAAGCTTCAGGAAGGATGTCATGTGCGTTTTTGGAGTGATGAGGGGGGTCCAGTGGTCTTCTGTTTCTCAACCAACTGTATTTTGTGTCTATTTATTTAGAGGGGACGCAGTAACTTAGTGATGTTTTTCTTACATTTGCCTGGAATGGTAGAACAAATCAAAAAGGCGAAAATGATCAAAAACAATTACAATATCTCATACTTCCAAACTTGACCAAAACGAACAAAATTTAACAAAGGAAAAATAAACCTTTCAGTTTAGTCTAGGATATTTATTACTGGGATTTCTGCTGAAGACGCTTGAAGACTTTTTCATGGAATTGTTTAATTATTTGTACTTTACATGCCAGAAAAAATAAAACAAAAGTTACAAATAATGCTGTGTATGTTTTGTATTTTACTTAAAAACTGGGAGGTTGTCAAATGATTTTGCCGGTGTATGTGAAGCCAAGCCTATGACTCAACAAGATACTTAAAGGGGCGCTATGCAACTTTTAAAAATAAAATCCTGATATTAGTGCATATTTGGCCTTTTAGTGGCCTACCGGCTGTATAGGTGCTACATTGCACGTTTACTTTCCATCACAGTGGCCTCCAAGACGCTCCAGGATTAAATGTTTTTAGGGTTTCTGGTTGTTTACTATGAAACTCCTGAAAACAATTGATTCTGGTGCATCATGGGGCCACTGTGATGGAAAGTAAAGGTGCCATACTGCACTCATACAGCCAGTGGGCCACTAAAAGGTCAAATATACACCAATATCAGGATTTTATTTTTCACTTTAAAAGTTGCATAGTGCCCCTTTAAATTACCATTTTTATAATTAAAATAATTATATTATCTTGAAACATAAAACGGTAGCAATACCAGAATGTTTCATAATGATAATTTTATAATCATAATAAAAATGACTCAGTTATAAACAGTGGTTTGAAAATGTAAAATGTTTATTGAAATATCATGGAATGACAGAAGCAAATCTAAAAACAGCACAAACGATACATTAATGTTGGAAATGTATAGATTGTTACAACTACATGGAATCTCTTCATAGGTACGGGCATTGACATGATGTCACTCTTGGTGGCACAACTTGTTGCTGCAGTAACTGTGGTCCCTCCAGACAGAGCAATCTGCAAGAGCATAATTAACTAGTTTACTTATTTTACAATTTCCTAATTGTATTTTTGAAGCACAAAATGCAGTCATGTTTGAATTCATTGTTTATGTATATTGCATATAAATTAGTATTTACTAATAACAACTTGTAAACTGTAAAAACATGCAGGCTGATAAGAGTCCAAGACAGTTCTTCAATGGACCATGACCTCAAACGAACTCCTCTTAAAACTCGGATTACCTTTTGCTCGGTGTCGTCCTGGCCTGCTCTTCCATCTCTTCAACTCATTCTTCACAAAAAAGCCTGAACGCTACGCTCGACTCAAATTGCACATTTCACACAAATACAACATGCACAGAAGTGTATGACTGACTCATTATATTGTTTTTGCAACACTGTCCACAGTCTATTTCCCTTGAAGGCATCTTGTTTTCGACTTCACACGTATAAATAATAGATTTACTCACCAAGTATTTCTAGAGTTCATCATGCTCATCTGACAAGTCATATTTTTTAGGCTCTTTGCAAATGGCCGGTGTAGTGAACTCCATCAAATATTCACAGCGACTAGGCTCTGAGGTGGAAGTTACGACCGTATCCTTCCCACAAGTTAACTTCACCTGAAATAGAAGTAGGTGTTATCGCCCTGTATGATTAATGAGTTGATAAATTTGGGCTATAGGCCTCAGCGGTCTCACAGTGGTAGATCTATTGGGTCCCTGCCAACAGCCAGTGCCATGTTCATATTTCATCATGGAGTGGACGTCATCATCGGGACCTGCCCATTTTCCCCATGTCCTGAAGTTACAAAAATAAAAGAGTCAAGTTTTTCTTTTTTTTTACTGAATCACACTGAGCAAAGGGATGTTGTCCTACCCAAGGTTAGTTTCCGATCCACCAAATTTGGGCTTCTGTGATACTCGATTGAATGGGCAGAGCTTGTAAATGTACCTGAAATGACAGGAAAATCAAGTTTAATCACAAGCCTAGTTTTACTGTATGGGATAGATGTGGTGAGCGCTACATGAGGGCAACCAAAAGGGCTTGAATATTTATATTTTTTTGTTTCCATGTAGCTCAATAGCAGGCAAACAACAATTTGCCTAACAATGTTATTCACAAACCAGAAGGCGGTTCAGGTTCAGGCGTATATCAACAAGGCTGTACATTTGAAATGGAGACAAATGCATGACTAATTTATGATTCATTTTAGGTCTATTCTTTGCCATGATGAGTATTGTGACTCAATCAACAACTTGGAAAAAGGGCTTCAGAGTCAGGTCTAAGCACTATTAGATTAAAATAGCAGACACTCGCCTAAGCAAAGCATCTACCTTCGGGTTTCTCCTTTTCTTTGTACATAGATAAACGTTAAGCCTTTATATGCGAGGGTTGGATGATTGGGAGGATGCAGGAAAGACATTTTAACAGCATAAAGTATTTTGTGTTTCTATTTTAGTTTTGATTGATGAGCAGGTTACATACAGTTCCTGACAAGTATTGCGTACCCCGCCCTAAAATGCACTTACTCGCTAGTCGTCAACTCATAACACTGGCTGTACATGTATCCAAACTCGGCGGTGGGCCCAAAGTCAAATGAGATTTCCTTCTCAATGTTTCTGTAAAAAAAAATACACAAAACTTTATGGGTCTGGTCCATTTAGTAAAAGCATCCTAATTATGCGAAAGTCAGTAGTGTTTCTTTTAAATGGGCACCACAAATTTAAGACAGTAATGAGATAGACGTCACTTGATTGCATTACTGTCAGAAAAACTCCTTTAAATGCAGACCGAGTACTTACCTGATCTGATCATCCACTTCCCGGAGAGCTCTCTCGGCCACATCAAATTCATCTCTGGCTTTCTGAGCGACTGAAAATAAGATAAACATTAAAATGGATCCTAGCTTTAGATAAAAAAATAAACAAATGTAAATACTTTGCTCCAATAGTTAAATTTGTAAATACATTGGGTTGGCTTATTCCACGTCAAACTAACGAGAATGCGGCCAAATCCTTCCTGATGTTGAACTGCGTGACTCACTCCAAGCTGACTCACTTAGTTTTGTATACCTACCATCGATGAGCTTCTGTGCTTCTTCGTCGTAGGGTGGCATAGCGCCTTCCTCGTCTTCGTCAGGCTTCTTCTCTTGAGCGTCCTTTGTGGGAGGGCTCTGCGCGTCAAACACAAGCCTCAGTGTGAGTCACGACCAGAACTCATTACTGCAGATGTTGCTAAAATGCTAAAACTCACTTTATAATCATCCAAATCTTCATCGTCCTCATCCTCGTTATCCTCATCCTCGTCGTCCTCAGGGATGTCTTCCTCGGGGTACGGCTCAGAATCGCTGTCAGCTGCAGGCTCCTTGTTTTCCTCCTGCGGTGTTTCGACGGGATTATCTGCTTTGGCCTAACATGAACAGTGCATCAAAATAAGCTACTTTTAGAAACTCTTAATAAAATACTAGCAATTCAGAGCCTTACCTCAGTAATGTATTTGTCTTTGATACCATTCCAAACTGTCTCAAAAGCACTAGTATCAACTCTGTCCACTCCTCCCAACAAGCCCTAACAACAAAAATATATAACACATTTAGAATGAAATAGTTGCATATTCTACAGTAAACAACATATAACAGGTTACCTGAGCTTCAGCTTCAGTAAAAGAGCTCTCTGTATCTGGGTCAAGCTCAGAATGAGTAAGAAGCTCTGCCACGGAGACACTGGGGAATGTAAATACCAAGTTTACACCTCCTGATTTCAACACTTCCAAAGCTAACATTGAGGACATAATGCTAACCTACCATATAACCAGTGTTAGGTAGTAAAAGAATACATGTTACAAATACTCATTTTGAGTAACTGTATTCCAGTACAGTTACTCACACTTGAGGGTAAGTGGAGTACAGTTACTTTCCTAAAATCAAAAGGAATAAATTGTGGTACCGAATCATTATATTTAAGCTTCATATTGCGTGACATCAAGAAAGAAAAGATCTAAACAACCAGAGAAACGTTTAGTGATCTGCTGTGCTCCCAGTGGGTATTTATAATGTAATGTACCTTTTTGCGTTCCTAATTTGTAATAAATAAGTTCATAACAGGTGGGTCAACAATACTTATAATGCAATTCAATACATGTTATTCATCATATGCCACATTTATATGGCACAAATCGATGTGAAAGTATTTTAAGTCTTCAGAATACCATACTCTGATTGGCAACGGAACATGTTACAAAATATATGTTAAGGCAAATATTCAGTATTCTAAATACAATGTAAAAGTATTCTCCCCAACATTGTATATAATATTGATTTATCTTCAATTAAATTCTTTCCTACGTCACATCACAGATCTTGGTGCTTACCTGCCATCTGCATCATCATCCAGCTCTTCAAACACCTCTGCCATTTTAGCTTTGTCTTTTTCCATGCGAATGACAGCCTTTTGATCTAGGAAAGACATGTGGTCACATACACAAAATGGAAACATGTTTACTTTGCATGTATTCTGCTTTTATAGTTACATTCACCAGCCTGTAGGGCGCTCCCAAACATCAACACTAAAATGCAACGAACAGTAGACGTGAACATTGCAATTACCTTCCCAGGCCTTGAGATGGCGGTCTTTAGCTTCTTTTTCTGGCTTCTCTGCAGTTTCTTTTACTGTTCTCAGAGACTCCAGCTCTGTTTCCATATGCTTTTTACTGACTTGAACTTCGGACAGTTTGACCTGTTTACAAAGAAACTGGTTAATTTTCCCCCGAAGGTGTATTACGTAATTTTTTCTTCTAATGAATTTCTGAAGCACTTTACCTTCTTTTCTTCTAGTCCTCTTTTAGCCTCCTGGATAAGTTGCTGCTTGAGCAAAAATCCCTCTTTAGCTATTTCTGCCAGTTTCTGAAGGCTCTCTCTTTCCTTGCGCCCCATCTCCCTGAATAACACATGCATTTATAAATCCAGGGCATGCCAACAAGCATGAATGCATTGCTCACAGAGACATACTTGCAAGTGTTCTGACAGGCAGCACCACTGTTATATTCATCTGTTGTGTCACAGCAGTCTGGGGAAAGGCTGTGATTAGTCGTGCTTGTTGCCATTACAAACCATAAGCTACAATTCAAATAGATATTCTTACCACAAATCCCATCATTAACACGGGAGGAAGGGATGAAGCCAGGTCTGAACCCTGCATTAGTGCAGTGAAAATGACCATTGGGACAAGCAGCAGTACCTTTAGAAGAACATTGTTGACAATTGTTAGGATTATGTATGTTTGAGTTTTTATATCCACACTATGCCTGCGCCTTGTCACCTGGCTCATCTGATCCGTCTTGGCAGTCACAGTAGTCGTCATTCACCCTGTTGAATGGGATTGTGCGGGAACCATCCAAGCAAGTAAAAGGCTTCCCTTCTTCATAGAACGGTCGCTCTGAAAATAATCACACAGCTTTGTCAGTGCCATCTCTTTACAAGGCACTACACCAGATTTTTGTATTACAAGCAATGAATGAGGGAGCAATTAAATTGAATTAATAGTTGTGGTCCAAACACATTCCTAACTTTATTCTTCATAGAGATGAATTTATGAGCCAATTTCACAACTTGCGGGGCCAATTCTTTGGATCACAGTCACAGACATGGAAACGTAGCCTGAATTTACAAATAGTCTATGTATTTAGATGCACTGTACTATTTCCATAAATATCTGAGTTTACAATATAAGGACGACAAAACAAGTACATTAATTAGGGGGAAAGAAATCAGGTATAGTGCCTTTCGGTATGGAATATGATGATATTGCACGATCCTAAATAGTTACTTGCAATCCAAATTCAATGTTTAACAGCTTGATTCCTTACTTGTTAAAGGGACACCTCTGGGTCGTTGCACTTCCACGGCTGACAGCCCGACAGCCAGCAGCAGCACCAGGTAGTGACAGTGCATAATTGTCATTTGGAAAGACTATAAGCTGCCTGTCAACACAAATAAACATTCAAACATGTTACACAAACCCTATTCAAGTAAAGTAAAAAAATATATATAATAAAATGACAAAACAAAAACTAATGTCTGTAATAGGTATCGATTTGATCGCTAGTGTTATATCAAAATGTCGACTGCAAGTATCCCGCGAACACAGTGAACAATAGCTGGACAATAGAAGAAAAATAAGACGATTTGTACAGAGTGGTTCAGGAGATCATTCAATAACCTGAATCAACAATACATACCTAGTTTATCGAAAGGTGGAAAATTTAATTAAATGTGTTTTCTTTCGAGGAAGGACAAGCTAATGGCTAATCAATGGTCGGCGTCTCGCTTCCGCTATAGCTACTGCGCATGTGCCTTGATTCGTCCGTGATTGGAGGAGAACGTAGCTCTGACAAGAGGAAATGTGGGAGACTGAAAAGATGGTCTGTAGCCATCTCATGACCACAGGTAAGGGTTTTTATGTTTTAAGTTGTTGCTCGCATAGAAATACGTAGTTGAAAGACAACATATAAAATTCATACATACAATGACTATACTGACATTAGACTAAACACTAAACTGAAGAATAGCCTACGCTTGAGCATACGCAAAGTAAAAGAGCCCCTCGAGAACCAAAAACCCATCCTTACAAATCCCAACACAGTATTGCATTTATTATAAAAATCTTACTTTATTTGTATTTTAACACACTTTACAGTACCGAACAGTGAAATAAAAGAAAAATATACAGATATACTATCGTATTGTTTTATATATAGTTTGCTTATTAAATGTATTTATTCACAAAATGACACCTCAGCTCTGTTTAGAGGATAAACCTTCATAAAAATAATATAATAAAAAATAACTTGGACACATTTACACATTACAGCAAGATCATGTACAATTATTACAATCATTTCATTTTGTTTCCCCCTTTAATAATCTTTTTTTCTTCTTGTGAATAAACACAGGAATTAAAGCCCAGAGAATAATTCTCTAAACAAGTCTATTACAACAACCTGCCAGCTCGGCCACCAGGGGGCGTTACATAATCAGGTTAGTGTTCAAAGTTACTAAGAAACAGAGGTGGTGATAGCACTAACATGGTTAAGGACACATTTATGTGAATAAATCACAGCCTTAGTGACTACACAAGCATATATTTGACTTTTACAGTCAAAAATCTCAAATTGACTTTTAAATAAAGTTGGTTATGCACCGAGAAAGGGTAGCCTAATCATTAACCACAAAGACGTGATTTGGCCCATTGTATACAGTAATAATCATCAAGTGACCGCCCATGACCGAACCACCAGGACAGACTGCCCACCACCTGAAACAAACAGTCTGCTTAGAAACCTGATGAAATAAAGTGCTAGTACAAAGATTTGATTTGAACAATTAAAGTGGACATAGCAACAAAAAGGAAAATAATAAAGAGGTGAGGATGTGGCCTGCAGTGCTTCAGTGTTTCACCTAAGTGGTTATTTGTCAATCATCATGACTTTTGATAAATTTCTAGTTTACAATCCAATATTACAATATTTACAAGAGTGATCATGTCTACAGCTAGTATCATCAATAAGTGATTTGTTTCCAGACCAGCCACCAGAGTGATATAAAAATAAACTGTACACAAACAAGAAAACTCTTCCCATGGTTTTCTTTTCATCTTAAAAACAATGGCAGCAATCAATTAATTGAATAATTTTAATAAGAAACAATTGCTACAGTATTGTGTTTGTATGGCAATTAAATATTGGCGTTTTTGTGGCATTTGATTAGACAAGAAGCCACAAAAACAAAGCAACATCATAAAAGCAAAAGGCTGATGCATATGGGAGTCGAAAATTTAAAAAGGTGTATTGGTGATCCTGGATTCCCAGTCCACCTGAGGGATGCCTGTGTGGAGGCCCTGAGGCGCTGCTCTGTCCTGGGACAGAGCTGGTCAAACACACAGGCTCCTGTTGCATCGAGCAAGTTACTGACCCGCAGAAACTTCTCTACCTCCTAGAGAACCACACAGATGGTTTTATTTGTACCCTGTTAAAACAAACACTGAAACAAACCTGGACTGATCAAATCTGAAGTTCACTTAACATCACATGTGAAAATTGTGTCTTCACATCTTTAAGCCTTCTGCTCTGTTTATCAAGTCTGCGTTTCCCATTGGCAAAATTGAATAAAAAGGCATCTAAATTAACACTTCTGGATAACTCCTATTCTTATTTCCTTCAGGTAGTAACAAACTATAAGATCATCATTGCAACATTATTACAAAACAAGACATTCTTTGTGCAACAATGAGATGACAGCAGTGTCCCTCTATCTCTCCATCCTTGAATGCAAAATGAACACATTGACTTTCACATAAATAGGCATACAGTCACAATATAAATATACTAGGATCTATTAAAATTTAAATAGACACACTAACAGGAATGTATCCTGCGTCTGGCATTAAGGCAAAAAGCATCAAACTGAACAAATGTGATTGGGACTGCCACACTTCTTTTTTGGCCAAGTTGTGCCTCTTATCCCTGACATTCTCCTTCCTGATTTTCTAAAATACCATTCTTTGAATGGCTCCACCTGAAGTTTCTCATTCTTTACTTTGGTGAAAATGGTCATTTATGAGAAAACACTTGATAGATGATTTGTGGTATGGCAAGTGAAGATTTCCATCAGTTAGAGCTAAACAGTAAATTATAGGCAAAAATAATGCTTCAAAGCATCTCATGGCTTATTTTCATAATATAAAGAAAAAAGAAAATCATTAAAAAAAATGCAATCTGGAAAGAGTTCATTGGCGGTTGCGGAGGTGGCTGATTGCTCTGCAGCTAGAGTTCTGAGTTATTATTTCACTAGAAGAGCAACAAAGGAAGACTTTACAGCTTAAAACCACAAAAACTTCATGTGAGTGATACACGTCACAATACCATGAACAGTAAGGAATTGGCTAACAAGAGAGACATTCAGAACTTAAAACAAAACTCAGACACTCCTGTCCCACAATGCATTGCTTCACGACAGCTTCGTTCAGGAAGCTGGTGTTTCAGAAAGGCACAGAGCCATCTTGCACCAGTAGCACTCCGTGTAAAGGGTATCAGGGTTAACGGGCCCAGAGCAGCCCCTTCCTCACAGCAGCATCTACTTTCTCTCTGTCCTCCGTAACTCTTTTGAGTTTTAGCTTTTCTTTCTGACAGAAATGGAAAAAAGTCACTCATGTTTAGCTATTTAGAGGAGAGCAGTTTTGTTGATGTTACTAATACTGACACTACATACTCCAATAAAAGATGGCTTTTTCCAAAGAGATCACTGACCAGGGTCCTTCACCAAAATGCACACACACAAACCAACTGTCCTTTGTTATACGAGTGTTGACCACACTTCTGCTGCATATCAAATGCTTTGACACACATTGCAATGGTGTTTACATTTCACATTATGCCACTTTATGTGTGTGCATTTCTGTCCCAGAGTGCTACGCTGCCTTCACTTTCTCATCAGTATTCCTCAAAATCTAAAGTGTTTTGTCAAATCCCTCCAAAGACATGTCACCACTCCAAATCTACAGTTGATGTGTAACCTCTCTTTAAGCGACTTATTTATTCCCTTTTTGAAAAATAGATTTAAAGGTCTATATTGTCATTGCAGTCTTTATTTGTTCTTGGTTTGGCCATTGAAAAGTCAAGCTGAAGATAACGTGTGCAACAGAGGAGGGGGATGTTGAAGCAAACCTCATGTATCTTCAGCTTGTGACGAAGAGTCCTCCTCCTCCTCTACAGGACTTGTGTCGGACAGTCTCTCCTTGTCGGCTCTCACCTCCAAATGCTCCTTCTCCTGCTCCTCTTCCTCCTCCATCGCCTCCTCCTCCTCCTCCTCCTCAATAATGTCCTCAGTCTCCTCCATATCCTCCTCTTTCTTCCCTTCCTCTTCCTCTCCCTGACTGCTGTCCTGGGCCACGTGATTCTCGGTTGCTTTGTCACCGTCTTCTGCGTGGTCTCTGTCTGAGCTGTCCTCCAGAGTGAGCTCAAACTGAAACTTGTCCATGCAGGCGTTCAGCTCCTTGTCCTTGAGCGGCGGCGGCGAGGGGCTCTGCGGGATCGTGCTCTGGTACCAGTCCCTGTTATCCTCCAGTGTGTCCAATATCTCCTGGGCGTCGGGATGCACCAGATCTCCCCACGTCTCCCACAGCGGGTGCACGATGTAGTCGATGAAGCCCACCTGCGCGAAGAAAAATGCTGTCATGTGATTTTGCTTGATTAAAAATGCACAAGGTGGACTGCTGGGATCACAGGAAGAGCTGTAGTTGGTTAGAAATTCACCCACAATATTTGACTGTAGTGCATAATCGTGTGGGTTTGCGTTTAAGGTCATTTGGTGATGCAAAAATCAATCTTAATGGGCTAATAATGAAACTCTCTTGAAACCCCCTCAAAAATTAGATGCTCCATCTCAAGGGGCATTTCAATAAAATACTAAAACTTTGAGGTACTAAAAAAATGGGAGGAAAAAAGTAAAGGTGAATGAGATTATTTGTGTTTGTGATTCATGTAGAAAACATTAAACCTTTTGTTTTTT
>OMNZ01024503.1:32407-52102 GCA_900303255.1 Lesueurigobius sanzi | reverse complement strand
CAGGACGGAGGTACAGGGCGCTCAGATGCAGGAGGGCTCGGTTTGGAAGAAGCCTGATCCCCTCAGCCATCACGTTTCTTAACACCAGTCCCCGTTGAGTGTAGTATTGTCTATTGTATGTTTTTGTCTGTTATTGTCTAACATGCACTGTGTACGTGAAGAAGACAATAAAGTCTAAAAAGTCATTTTTACTTTATAACCGACTACACACATTTGTATTTGTCTTCAAATCTTAAATAGTGCCAGATCACTTAATTTTCTTTTAAATACACAACCGGTTTCCAAAAGAAAGAAATTAACCACAAGTCGATCTTATTTTAATTAGAAACAAACGCTATCATTAAAAGTTATTTATTTGTGTGACAGTGTTTGGTCCAAGTGTGTAAAATAGTAGTGCTGCCCCCTACTGTCCTGACTGGATTATTGACCATTACCAGCCGTTAGTGGAGCACTGCAGCCTCATTCATGTTCATAACATTGTTAGGGCTGTCACTAACGATTATAATCGGCCGATTATTTTTTCGATTAATCGGTTGGCGCAAGAAGGTGCATGGAAAGTGTAATTGTTAAAAGCTTTTTGCACATGATGCTAAAGTGACTCCGTTTGAGGACGTCTTGATGGAGTAAAGTTAAAGGTAATGTTTATAGGATGCTCTTTGTACAAGTTCCACATGTCATTCCTCATTTGAAAGCGAAGAACCTCTAAAATTCACTCTGGGATTGTAAAAGTGGGAGCGAGAGAGTCCTTTCTGCTCGGATTAGATTATGATCCAAGATTTGGTACAATCAGAGCAAAAATATTTGCAAAAAAAACTTCTAGAACCACTGCCTTCAGAGTCAACATAGTTTTTTCACAAAAAATACAAAATTTTGATGTAATTCTTACTCTGTCTGAGTCTGTATATCCCAGAAACGATTAATCGATTACTAAAATAGTTGACAACTATTTCAATAATCGATTAGTTGACGATTTAATCGATTAGTTGTTTCAGCCCTAATGGAAAGTGTAATTGTTAAAAGCTTTTTGCACATGAAGCTAAAGTGACACCGTTTGAGGACGTCTTGATGGAGTAAAGTTAAAGGTAATGTTTATAGGATGCTCTTTGTACAAGTTCCACATGTCATTCCTCATTTGAAAGCTAAGAACCTCTAAAATTCACTCTGGGATTGTAAAAGTGGGAATTTTGATGTAATTCTTACTCCGTCTGAGTCTGTATATCCCAGAAACGATTAATCGATTACTAAAATAGTTGACAACTATTTCAATAATCGATTAGTTGACGATTAATCGATTAGTTGTTTCAGCCCTAAACATTGGTAATTAATATGCATGACATCATCAAAAGTATTGATGTTAGCATACAAAGGAGCTGTAACATCGTGCCACAAAAGATCGCGATCTATCGGAAGATCTATATATTGTCACGGCCCTAGTGATGAATTGAATGAGTTTGGGAAGTGCTTTTGAAAATTGACGGTGATTTAATTCGCTAAATCGTGAAAGTGAGTCAGTGTGTCCACTTCATGTGTTGCAATTTAGCTGCCAGTGCATAACACAGCCACTTTCTACCCATCTCCTGCCCCTTTACAAAGTTTGGTGATTGCATTACTCGTTACATATGCGAAACTTCAAAATGGACATTGAAATCCAGTGATGGAAACGCAGAGACAGACAGCAGCATGAGGTTTAAGGATTAAAGTAAAACACATTTGAAAACTCCATGCCTTTTTATTATTACGCAAGCAAGTTTTAGCTTTACTTTAAAGAAACAGAAGCCTTATGTGTTGGTGTGGAACAAATGATCTTCGTCTTTGGTTTTGACCTGTTGGTGTTCAGGTAACATTTTGGATTTCATACTGAAAGCCATTTGTCTGAAAGCCTCTTTAAGTCCAGTCTGACAGCTGGATTCATTTTCTGCAGTAGTTATTTTACTTAAAAGTGTTGTTGCTTGAAAGCTAAGTTATTGTAGAAGTGTTTGTTTTCTTAAATCTTTGACAGGATATAAATGCTTTTCTTCTGAGCTGCTCAAAACAATTTGACGACAGAAAAATTACAGGATTCAGGTTGTTGTTTGTTTTCATCGTTGCTGTGGACATATTGTAATACTGATAAAAACAATACTAGCAAAGGACACGGTTATAATTGTATTGCATTCCTACTGAATTGTACTTGAAGGTTGGATCTAATATAGAGTGATGCAGTACTACCACGAGGCCCGTCGCTGTGCAGTGGATCAAAAATGGAATTGCATTATTGGGGCACTGCCTTTAACAGCCAGCATGTTGTGGAATGGCTCCCAAACAACGCAATTCAGTATTTCAAGCCTCTAGTTCCTGTCACAGACCTGTCATGATAATTACTATATTGACTCAGATAATGACGGATAGATTTTGACCTCATGTATTGCATTCAGTTGTATTTTTCTTTTTTTCCCATTCATTCAGCCTCTTGTAACCTGTCAGCAGCCTTTTACAAACGGTGCCCACGGTTTATCTGTGGTGTTTATAGACTATTCTCCTGCTCCAATTTGTACACACATCAAAAAGCCGTGGTCCTTTGTTGTATTAAATTTTACGTTTACCGAAGAAAATTCCTACTCTCATTGACAATAAAGACTATTCTGATTCTGGAACAAACGTGGAGCGTCTGAATTTGTTGCGCGTGGAGCAGGGGGAGTGATATCGCAGCGGCTACAAGTATTTTTTTCACCAAACATTCCTTATCTGGTGCTCACGTTAACCACACCGCGAAGGACAGAGGCGCACGGTGCTCGCCACAGCAGAGTTTGGGTCCTGGTAGTATGTCCTCCGAGTGGGAAAAACGCAGAGGGTTGTGTACAAATAAGCGGCTCTTGCCAAACTATAAGATCAAACTGGTAGCCGTCTGAGCGGTCAACTTGTGCTCACATCCACACCTTGACCTGTGACTCTAGATCAGCGGTGTCCAAACTTTGCCTGGCCCTCGGGCTTCTTGCCGAGTTGGCACACATCTCCAGAGATGGTACTTCAATTCTGGGCAATTATAACCACAATATCTTCCATTTTCGCGTGAGACAGAGCTGGTTTAAACTTCCAAGCCTAAATGAAAGTGTGGTTCCAAGGTTAAAGTGTCTAGTAAACTCCTCCGACCGACTACTTTCTCTGATACGCGGGCCGTGATTAAAAAACTTTGGGCCTCCCCTCCCCGCCCCTGTGCATTTCCTGACGAGCTGGTGTTTTAGGGCCGTAGCGGGGAAAGCTCGCTGTGGCATTGTTGTGTCTGCTGCCTCACAGATAGAGGTTAAAAGTGCACAGGAGGTCATCACCAGCGAGACGTCTACCGGGGCCCTGTTACGTGTGCGCCCCCCCCCCACCCCCCCGCTGTCCTGCTCGGTAATGACCCCCGGGGAGCGTAGTAGCACCCCCCCTCCCTCCCTCGCCCTCCCACACACACTTCCTCCACACACGGAGCATAACACAACGTAACACGCGCACACACCTACTGTCCTGAACATGAGGAGCTGTGGCCTGAGGGAGGCTACAGGGAAAACACGGAGCGGAATAAGTGTTATCAGCCTCGTGATGGATCAATCTGACCGCTCTGGAATTAGTAGGAGTTGTATATAGGTTTCAATTATTTTTTTTCCTGATCAAGCAGCCTTACTTAGGAGTACAATTGTAAAGTGGTTTGAGCTGGTCATGTTCTCTAAAATCTTCATTGTCCTGGGATATGTAAAGTGTTCAGTCATTGTCCTAAATTGTATTCAATTTTAGTTTGGTTTTGGTCCTGCTTTTGTGTTTTTTGAAGTCTTAGTCTAACAAATTACTTGCGAGTTGTTTTAGATTGAATAGAACATACCATGCTATCTCATTATTGTAGCATTGAACATGCGTATCGTGTGACACATGGTATCAGTTCGATATCTGGTTTACAAATACAGGATCTTAATAGTACATTTATCAGTACTAATGAAAGTATTGCTTAACTGTGGTCATAAATATAGGGGAAAATGCATTGCTAGTTTTATTTCATATACGGTTTTCATAATATATAAGCCATTTATGTGTTTTCTTGGTAACCAAATATTAACAATGGACATGGTTTGGTTTAAAGACACTATCTGACACGTAGTGCAATATAATGTTGTAAAAGTAGGAGGAAAAAATAAGCCTGATGCGTGAAATCTTCATCGTGTTAGGATTTGTTGATGTTGTGTTCGGTCAACCCAAATAGTCAATATGTGACGAAAAGGGATTTACCTTTTTCTACTCAGAAGGACGGGCGTGATGGTAAAAATACATATTTTGTCACATTTTGACTAAAAAGGTAAAGATCAGGTACCTTTTTAACTTTATGGTTGTATTTTGTTGAAATAAGTTACAAAGATTTGTTCAGGAGGGATTTTGGTTCTGCCTAGCAGGCATTAGTGAAAAAAATCTGCTCGATAATTTGGATTTTTGGTGTTTTTTTAGGTTCGAAACTCAATAAATGAGGCTAGAAAGTTGATATTGAAAAGCTGAAAACACTTCAAAGTATTGTCCATTACAAGACTGGAAGATGTGGTGTCTGTAGGAGCTACTTGGAAATTTGGATGCAACAATGTGGAAATAAAATGGCCTTTGGATTTACTTTTTCCCGATACAGTTCTATGGAGAAATATTGAATCAGTGCAATAATTAAAACTTTATTTTGAAGATTAGGTAACTTATTGTTTAAGAGCAAACTTTAAATGCTAGTTATTCAGCCAACGGACGCAGCCTAGTCCACAAACTCAAGACATTTTCGGGAAATGGCCATTTGTTGAGGATGATTTAAAAAGTTTAAAATCAAATACCTGTCACTTGTAATGGGAATATCCTGGAGAATGACTTGTACGAAGGGTGATGCTGACAGGCTGTTGAACCACCCCACACCCTCCACACCCCGACATGACCCCCGTCTACTCTAGTGCTGTCATTCAGAGAGTGCCAAAGCCTGCTGCTTTATTAAAGCCCAGGAAGAGCAGGCCCTGGCCTGGGTTCAAACAGCACTGCAGCTGGGACCTGTTACATTTTCGGCACACTGCCCTCTCCGTCTCGCTCGGCTATAAATAGCTCCGTGGTTGTCTCCCTTAACCAAGGAAAGAGGTTTTGAGGGAGGGAAAAAAGCACACACACAGATTAATAACCGTGGGAAGCAATGAAAGCTTTGTGTCTGCCGCCTGAGGTCAACAGGCTGGAGGTGCTGTACTTCAAAAGCCTGAGCTGTGGCTGGTGTTTTCACATACAAATGCGCTGGGTTTGATGATGGCACACAACCACCAGATGAGTTGACAGAACAGATTTTGACACACATTTTGCTGGTTCATTTTGTCTGTCCCAGTCCCATCTGCACATCAGCAGAAACGACAGAACTCCAGAGACAGACTGTAAAGTTAAGGATTGTTCTTATGATAATATTAAGTTGCATCTGGATCATACACAAGTCTACTTTCTTTCTGTCAGAATGCAGCATGTTTGTTTCTTATTATTTTTGCTATGGCTGCACAATATATTGCAAAAACATTATCTCAGCACAATATTCGATGATACAATATCCATATCGCAAGAAGAGTCTTCCATCTGACTGAGATTGACACCTTTTTTTGCAAACTCAGCCAAAATCAAAATTGTTTTTCAATATCGTGCTAGAACTATTTTTGGCCCATAGGCTTTTTTTTTTGACAAGGAAACGGGATAAAAGGATGAAAAGCAGGCAGTGGAGAGATATTCAGCAAATTGTCAGAGATGGGGCTCAAACCCCAACGCTGAGAAGCCAGAAGAGTTATTCACTTTATACAATTGTCAACGTTTGTGCCTCAATAGAAAGTGCATCTTTAGGGAAGTTTGATTTTCCATGCAGTGGTCAATCAGTTTTGTAGCTCATCTTTGTTTCAATGCCATGGTAAAAAAGAAAGACCAAACCTTTCACAATATGTTTTATTTAGACTTTAGCAGGAAGTCACTACAAAATGTCTGCGCTCTGCCAAGTTTCCCACGCGTGTCTATTCACAAATACCGATATCCATGTGGCGTGCATAAAGCTGCCAACAATTGTCATGCTCTTCCCCCCTGAAAACATCTGTGCAAGTAATATATCAACAGAATAAAACCATGAATTTACACCTGACTCTTTCCATTAAACGTTCATTAATTGCCCAAAATATAGGAAATTTTGGCCAATTTTACACATAAAATGTCTTTTTGATTTGAAACCAAAACTGAATTCATTTGCCCCTTTGCAGTACCTTGTCGGCAATAACTTGTGGAAATAGACCTGCAGCATGACTGATTGTAAACGCAAAACAACCGGTTTGGTGGAAGCTAACATTGTAAACATAACCGTGTGGCTCCTCCCTCGAACCTGTGACACTCATCCACATGGAGAAACGGCGTGTTAGGAATGAGCTGAAAATGAATAAGTTCCATATTTTTCGGTTTGACAACACCTTGGTATTTGCATTACGTGATGAAGAACCGAGCGACTCCTGGAGCTACGGAAAGGCTAATTTGCTCGAGTCAATATGCATAATTAAGTTGAACACGTAACGGATGAGTTCTATGATTATCTCTGACATAAAGAAGTGCAGTTTGGACCCATCGACGAATGGCGTAAGTGGGACACACATTCAACTCCGTTCTGTTTATGTCCCTAGACCAAATAGACTTAAAATTGAATCTGACCTACGTTAAGACCGCAGAATATATCGCAGAAAGTATCGTAATATTAGATGATGCAATATCCCTAGTGTATAATCAGTACAGTGACATTTACACATTTTTCTCAAACTTGGCCTAAAACAAAAATGACTTCCAATTTGTGTTTGTTTTCAATATTGTGCAGTCCTTCTCTACTTCTTAAATCAATGCTGGGCTCGAGGCTCTAGATCAGAGGTGTCGAACACCAGTCAGCGGGCCGGACTTTTTATGTGAAAAGTAAGTCCTGAGCCCATTCCTGTGAGGAGTTATGAATTATTAAAGGAGATAAAATGATATGAGAACCACAGCTGCAAGAGAAAAGTCAAAATGTAAAAAAAAAAGGAAGGAATAACAGAGGGTACTGACATAACAAGAGATTAAACAGCAGTGTGGTAAATGGTCAGTCAGGCCCAGGGCAGCTGTGGCTACAGTAGTTGCATACCGCCACAGGGGAGTGAATGAATAATTCCAATCCTGGAGGGCATTTGACCAAATCAGCACTATTTTAAAATGGCCCAAATGTGCTGAATTATCACAGCGCTCATTATTATTCATATATTGAACAAGTTTTCTCAATAGTATTTTCCTGTTTACAGTACAGGCTATAGCTAAAGTTCCCTCCACGCCCTCCGACACCCCATACAGGTGGTCGCGTTTGTCAGAGTAATGAAAAGGTTTTTTCAGATAGTTTTTGATCCAATAAAGAGTGCGTCTCTTGGCGTCCCTCCTCACTGGTCCTGGTTAACAGCGGCATCAGCCTGTGACGCAATATCCGTATCGCAAGAAGCCACAAAATATCGCAAATTTACTTAAGTCTTCCATCTGACTAAATGTGCAGAAGCTCAGTTTTAGTTATAACTTTTCGAATTTAGTAATGTTTTGGCCTCAGTTTGGTTCTGATTCAGTGGTTTTGGAGTCTTCTTTTGACACGATTTGCTGAAAAAGATATCACACGTGACTGAATCAAATGGAACGGTTTATCGAAGTATCACAATAATATCGTTAACGCGATACTGCATGCCCGTATCACATATCGCAAGTATTTCAATAGCGTGCAGCCATTTTTTTGACCGTCCGCACCAAACTCGGGGCTCCTCACTGATCGCTCCCTAAACTTCCCTGAGCGCTGGCACCAAAGTCTAGCCGAGGCCTACGGGTCCCGGAAAACGTTTTTGAGTTCATCGTCGAAGACGGCGAACATGAGCGAGAAGCTATCGGCTAGCAGCTAAATAATCCTTGTTTAGATTCTGTTTTCTCTGCTGGTGTTTGCTTCGATCCTCAGTTTGTTTCATACCATGGATGAAATGAAGCTTGTCCAGTCGTCCTGTGTCCTGCGCTGGACCACAGCACAATGGCCTGTTTAATATCTCATTTGTTTTTGAGATTGTGTGTGAGAGATTCGGTGTGACAAAATTTGAATATGTTGCACCAGTGAGTAGTGAAAAAGTTGGTCTAGAGCTCTGAATTGGACATTTTTAAAATTGTAACTTGTCTGAAATTCATTTATACTGTTTAGACAAATGTTGCATTAATATTATTGCCATATTGCGCGCCCGTATTGCATCCTACAGATCCGAACCAAACACGCGTCGGGGCGCTTCTGCCAAACCAACTCTCCGCCGGTGAACTTTGTTTCTATTCCACTCTTCGCGCTCTTCTTACTTTCCCTCCCTCTTTATGACCTTGGCTCCTGCTGCCGACAGTCCCCACTACCTCACCGCTCCCGGCCTCCACTGTTACTTCCCCTCGTCTCTCAAGGGCTGTCTGTTTGGGCCACGTGGATCTGCGGAGTCCCTGCCGGCCAAGGTCAGCCCCCCTCCTCCCGCTCAACCCGGGGACTCCTTCGTGACGTAGACCCAGCTGACGGGGTGGGCTCCCGTCCAGATACCGCAGACACTTCCACTTCCTTAAGCTTATTTTCGTAGAAACCCTGCGCCGTAACAGTATCCACCCACTGGCACAATGATCTCCTGGGCAGGGAAATGGCTCCTGGCGGATATAGTGGGCTTGTTCATTCATTCATAGCCAATTTTTTTCCCTTTTCTAGCGAGGGAAAGTAAATCCACAACTGTTTTTCGACTCCCCCTCTTGCTGTCTGCTCTTGTTGCTTGATGAGATGTTTTCTGAATGATGTCTGCGCTGATTTTTGAATGAAGATCCATTCGAGAGGCTCCATCAAAGCAGCACTGATCTGTAATCTGATTTTCGTAACCAAAATTACACTGCGTTTCCTTTAAAACTGTCTCTTTTTGCTGTGATATGGGTGTGAGCAAGTTTTTGATAATATTATGGAAAGATTTTACTTCACAATATTGCGCAAAAAGTAACGTATCACAATATTATGTGATGCAATATCCGTTTCGCAAGAAGCTACAATATACAAGTATTCCATCTGACTGAGTTTTTTAGAGTAATTTTGGCCTCGTTTTGACTAGGGCTGTAAAGATTAACCGGTTTTATGATTACCGCGGTTCAACGATGGGTTAATAATCCAATGAGCAGAAGGAAAAACGTATCCATCTTCACGGGAAAGAACTAACATGAAACAGCAAAATTCCTTTTTTATTTTACTTTTAACATAAGCTGAATGTTCAATCGGATTTGAACTAAAACAATTAAATCGATGTAGAAATGTACATGTAATGCCTTTTTGGACAGTACTTTAGAAAAATTCTCTGTATTCTTTTCCACAATTACGATAAAATCACTTTTTTTTTCTCTCCTATAATCGTGACTCAAGTATTTTGAATCGTGACGTCCCTAGTTTTGACACAATTTACTGAAAAATTAGTTTTTAAATCGATTCATACAGCGGTTAATTTTGCAATATCATGGCTATTGCAAGTCATTTCTTTTTCAGCAAATTGTGTCAAAAACAAGATGGAAACAAACACTGAACCAGGACCAAAATGGAACTAAATTAGGAAAAATAGAACTAAAACAGAACTTTTGCATATTAATAACTTTATATTTTGTTTAGGGATTTTTTGTACACTGTATTGTAGGGCTGTGTACTTTTGAGAACCTGGCGATACGATACGTACCTCGATACACAGGTCACGATGCGATACATACCTCGATACAGAGCCTTCTCATTATTGCGCTACAATATTTTTTGTTTGTTTTTGTTGCTATTTCTGGGACGACGACTAATTAAAATTTTTATCCGTCTTCCAGCCCACAAGCCCCTTGGAGCAGGTCGGGAAGATGAGGAACCAGCCGTACGTGGGACCCAGCCCGTACTCGCAACAGCCTCCTCCTCCTCCTCCTCCTCCGCAGCAGCCGCCTCCGCAGCAACAGCCGCCGCAGGGGCCCCCCAGTGCGCCCGGGCCCCAACAGAGCGCCTCGTATTCTGGCCAGGGCTACGGACCCCCAGGCCCACAGAGATACCCCATGGGCATGCAGAACAGGAGTATGCCCTATGGACAACAGGTCAGTTAACAGAGTGTCATAGGGGTCTGCTTGTTAATCGAGATTATTATCCCGATATTTAGGGGGACTTTGAGCAAGCATAAAAACATTTAAAAATGTGCTAGTGAATGTATTAAGTTAGATAAATGTCTTGAATAAACTGCAAAAGTGCTGAAAAAAAGAACATTCCAGTTAGAGCTGCTCTATATATCACAAAAAATATGGTTTCATAATATTAGGTGATGCAATATACTGTAAGTATCGCAAGAAACCACAATATCGCAAACTCACTTAAGTCTTCCATCTGACATTTTTACATTTTTCACAACACTCTCCAAAACCAAACATGCATGGAACTTATAAATGTGCAGAAGTTCAGTTTTATTTATGACTTTCCTAATTTAGTTCATGTTTTGGCCTCGGTTTGGTTCTGAGTTAGTGTTTTTGGACTCTTCTTTTGACACAATTTGCTGAGAAAGATATCTGTCTGAATTGAATGAAGTATCACGATAATATTGTTATTGCGATATTGCATGCCCGTATCGCATATTGCAAGTTTTTCCCTTACTTATATTCTTATACCTTTTTTTTTTTTTGAAAGATTATGCACATTTCCTTTTTTACTTTTTTGCAGCGTTTTGTTTATTTCTTGACTTTGAAGATGTACTCGATAATGGGCGGCACGGTAGTGCAGTGGTTGGCGCTCGTGCTTCACAGCTAGAAGGTCCTGGGTTCGATCCCGGGATGACGGGGCCTTTATGTGTGGAGTTTGCATGTTCTCCCCGTGTCTGCGTAGGGGTCCTCCGGGTGTTCTGGTTTCCCCTACCACCACTAAACATGTACAATAGATCAGGATGAATGAGAGTGTGTTTGTGTGTACGAGTGTGGGACAACAGATGCAAATTAAGGCTACAATCTGGAGTGGTGCGTTTACATGCATGGTTCTCATGTGTGTTCATTAACATGCACTGTCCCAACCAAATAAACAATGTAAATTTGTTTTGTCTTACAAAAAACAAATTTTGCATACATTATATTGCCCACCTCTAACCCAGCCTCTTCTTGGTTTACAAACAATGGGCCTCATTCATGAATATTTTCTTAAGAAAAAGTTCTTAAGTACAACTTAGGAGAAACTTAAGAAAACTTAAGTCTGATTCACAAAGCGTTCTTAAGAAGACAAAACTGTTCTTAAAGTTCTGTTCTTAGGATTTGTTCTTCCAGAAGAATTCTTTCAGCTAAGAGCAAATTTTGTGACTGCCAAAAATGTTCTTAAGTTGGCCTTAAGAACAAATTTGTGCGTAAGTTTGTTTCGTGAATGAGGCCCAATGAAAGTTCAATTGTTAGTTGTTTAACTTTCCTTAGTTTTGTTACCGGCATGAAATCCAATACCAGCATCAGAATATTCCTAACTTTCCTAACGCAGTCCAAATATTCACATGGATGAGTTTTTAAACACTTTTCACAACTTTCAGGGTCATTGTCACAGTAATGCTTGCAAAAATTAGCCTGCTAGCCTACAAAATTGAAATGCAAATGTTTTATAATCAGATGCATGGTGTTTTTTTCCACTAATTGCCTACGATGGACAACTCCTACGACTGAGAACCTACAGACTAATCTCCACTAAGTTCACAACATACTGAAGTAGGACAAATGCAGAAGTGTTTTATGAGCGACCACTTGACTTGTTTCAATGACATTCTGCAGGACCCCGTGTAGCGCAGGATGTAACCAGCTCTACAAGGCCACTTTACTGTTTTGTTGTATAATTGAGTTGGTTGTTTTCAGTTTATCAATACAAGCAATCACTTTTTGATTCTGCAACTATTTAGATTTAGTCAACAAGGCAGCGACTCGCCAGTTGTGTGTTGTTCAGACGAAGTTCATTTATTTAGTAGTTTTAGTCGTAGCTCCATCCATTCATCAATTCAAATCAAAGTACTGTATAAAGACTCATTCTTGTGACTCAGTCTATGTTTTAAAGAATGAATTTGTGATATAATATAGTTCATTTTCAATTAAACTGAGTAACTTCAGTTCTTTTGGATGTATATCTTTTTAAACTGGTGCCCTCAAACAACTTAATGCTCTTGAAGTAGCCTTCAGCTCTAAAAAGGTTGGTGACCTCTGGTGTAGAGTTAAATATGGCACGTTTGTCATAAGGGAATGAATCCAGAGTTTTACTGCATCCCACTCTTTTAATCTTTGCATAATGCATGTTTTTATTTTTATTTTCTCTGTGCATTTTTTTCAGTTTAACAGTTGAAGCTCAAAATTAAATAATAAATAAATACTAGTAAAAACTGTTCAATTAGTCACTGCTTATGTTCCCATACTATTTTGGTTACATGTTTTGTTGTCGGTCTTATTCATTCACTGTAAAGCTATTTATTTACTGAATGTGGCTGAAGAAACTACAAATAAAGCATCAAAAGTGGTCCGGGGTGTCGTACTTCACTCGACTACTTTAAATAATAGTACTACATTTGATTTATTTTGCTCTTCACTTTTAAAGTTAGTATTTCGATCTCCTCTTCCTCCAAATCCTCTGGAACAGAGTGAAACCTTATTATCCAGAGGCCCCTGTGTTGAATCTTGGGGTGCGTAGCGCGGCTCGCGATGCACCGGACTGTGGGAACGGCTGCTTTTAAAGTCCGGCCCCGTGCAGCCAGCGCCTGCAGTGCCGCCTTATTGAAAACCTTGTCCTTTTGCCGTATCTGCTTATTCACGGCACAAAGCGAGGTCGTACTTGAACTCTCGGCAGCGCACACGCGGAGGATCCCGTCGGGTGAAGGCTTTTCCACACGCGTCCATTGTGTAGTGTGATTATTTCATAGCGGCCTGCCTGGCGTCTGACCATGGACTCGATAAGTGCCACGCTGCCAAGAAAACAGCTCTCCTCTTTTTGTTGGACACCTGCGACACTGCTGCTCCGTCTTGTTTTAAAGTGCAGATGCCTTTTTGTATCGTTTTGTAAGTATGACTTGGTATTGATCTTAGTTTTAAGTCGTGATGCAGGAATGTAAGGCGAGACGCTACAGGTAGATGTGGAGGGGTGGGGAGGTATCGAGATATCAATTTTGGATTGAACCAGGTTTAAATTTATGGCTTTATTTGTTTATTTTGTTGATTACAAAAGTTGCATTTTGGGTGAAGCTTGTTAATAGTGAATAAATCTGTAAAAAAATTAAATTCCGCCATATTTTTGTGGTTTAAAACCTCGTAAATTAGGAAAGGAATAAAGTATTTGAAAAATTGAAGAAAAAACGGTCTTGTGTTTATTGTACAAGATTAAAATGTGAAGTACAAGACTGGAAAATTTGGTCTCTGTAGGAGCTACTGGAGTGGAAATTTGGTTGCAAGAGTGTGACAAATAACATAAAAAAAACTAAAATACTAAATGCTCAAGCGCGACTGCACGTGCATATTTAGTTGTATTTTTCTGCTGGTTTCTCCCAGAAAGGAAATTAATGGATTACATTACAGAGACTATTACCATGGAAATCCGCCATGTTTGCAGCTGCTAGCAAGCGTTGTCCATAGACTAACATTGGCAAGAAACATTTATAAAAAGTGGAGAAAAGAGGCAAGGAACAGCTCCGGCAGCTGCTGAGTCACTGCTGGTAAATGCATCTAACTCACTGTAGTGTCAGTTTTATTTGACTGATGACTCCAATAATTGACCTTTTAAAACCTCCATTAGTTAATTGTGGAAAAAACCTGCTGCAAATCCCATAATGCTTTGCGATATGACATATGACCGAACTCTATTGTCCTATTCGGTGGGTCACGTGGTGTGGTTTGGCACGACAATAGTTTTGGGTCATTTACCTCTGCGTATGTCACTTCCTGTGCCCATTTCTAATACGGAAGTCAAACAATAACCCACAGAAAACAAGGTGCTTTAGTTTAATCTTAAGTGTCATTGTGTTAATTATGTTTTGGTGATGATTTAGCCTAACGTGTCACTTTAAATACAGTTCTAAACAACATTTTCTTGGGAGTTTTCTTGTATTCACAAGGCCTCCCTCAGCAACATGTGGCTTTTTCTTTTAGTTTTTTCTCTTTTATTATTATTACAGTGTTTCCTCACAAGGTCAGCGCTTTCTCCTCCCGCTCTCCTTGAGGGTAATGAAACGAAAGCGCTGCGTTGAAAGGCTTTGCGCGCACACCGTCGGGCAGAATATGAAAAAGGCTCATATTGAAGTTCAAGGAGATGAAGGCGAAAACTCAATTTTTATTTTCGCGGCTGTAATTTAAAGTGATGCGCGGCTGAATTTCAACACGTAAGGTTTTTTTTTCTTTTTTCCTACGACACTCCATTCGCTTACCGTGGGAGAAAAACACTTGTCAGTCTCGATTAATCTGTATGGAAGATGGAGAGGAGCGGCGATTACTTCAGTGAGGATGAACAATTCCAACACTTTGAGTTATTTTTGTAGTTTCATATTACGCTGCGAAGGGTTTTTGTCAGCGCGCCTAATGTTTGTGATGGTGAGTGGTATTCCACAGAGGGGCTGAGCGGAGCAAACCTAAAATAAAACCTTAGAGGCAATCCGCGGCTCAATAGTGTTGACTGACAGCAGGTCTAAATCTGTGACTTAAGTGCTTGGGCTTCTCATTTGCTTCTCATCCAAAAATACACTCATATAAGGCCGTGTTTGATTCGCATTCATCGCACTCGCATTGTGAAAGTAGCTCAGGAGCATCCTTTTCACACATACTGTAGATTAGCCACCACAGTCCAATGTGTGTGTGACTTTTTGGGGGGATCCAGGTAGTGTATATTGTGTCAAAAGGAGACTTCTAAAACGGATCAGGACGACAAAATGGAACTCAAGTCTGGAATTTTTAACTAAAACATTTGCACATTTATAAAGTCCATGAGTTTGTAAAAAAAAATAAGTGTTGATCTCAGTCAGATAAAAGACGCAATTTTGAAATATCTTGTGGCCTCTTGCAATACGTACTGTATATTGCGTCTCCTAATATTTTTGCGTGACATTGTGCGGCCCAAATTGTAAAGTCTATCCTCTTTTTGGATCCAACGCATAGACCCTTTCATTGTTTGTAAACATTCCAGGCTTAACTGGAGGCGGAAAGCTAGATCCATATCAATTTCCATTATAGCTGTTGTCATAGTAACGATAATCAAATGTCTAACTGTTGTTGGAAATATTAGATAAAACCTTATTTTATCGTCTCAAATGTCCTTCCTCTTGTTCTCGCACCTTAAGCCACAACAGGACCACATTTTTTACTTGTAGTTTTACACTTAAAATCGCTAGTTTCAGTTTAATCTCATTTTTCTTGCTCACTTCCTGCCTCCAGCTGATGTCACTGATGATGTAAGCAGTGAAAGGGTCTATTAAAGTAAGACTCTAACATTACCAGTCATATTTATTCTCTGTGTATTCTGGTTTAGATGCCATATGGACAACAGGGACCTGGTGGCTACGGTCATCAGAACCAGGCCTACTACGGGCAGCACGGGGCTCCTCACGGGGCCCCTCACCCCGGGCCCCAGCAGTCGTACCCCGCTCAGACACAGGGCAACTCTGGTCCTCCCTACGCTCAGCAGGGACACCCAGCTCAGTCGCCTGGTCAGCATGGGCAGCCCGGAGCTCCGTACCCTCAGTCCCAAGGCCCCCACGGCCCTGCTGGAGCTGCTCAACCTCCCTACAACCAAACCCCACAGTCCCAGCCCGGTCAGCCGCCCTACGCCCCTTCACAGCAGCAGCAGCCCCAGCAGCAGCCGTCCCAACCGCCGCAGCAGCAAGGCCCCGGGTCACAGAGCCAGCAGAGCTCACAGGGTCAGCCCAGCTACCCACAAGGGCCCGGGACGGGACAGCCACCTCCACAGACGACTCCTTCCCCTCAACAACAACAACAACAACAGCAACAACAGCAACAACAACAACAGCAGCAGCAGCAGCAGCAGCAGCAGCAGCAGCAGCAGCAGCAGCAGCAGCAAGGGCCCCCTCAGCAGCAGCAGCCACAGGGAGCTCCCCCACCTCAAACTCAGCCTCCTCCTAACCACGGGCAGCAGGGTCAGCCATCGCCCTACTCCCAAACACCGCCCCTGCCACAGGGCCCGCCGCAGAGCCAGCAGCAGTCGCCCTATCAGAGGTTCCCCCCGCCAGCACAGGTACACGCTCAACTATATGCTTCTGTCCAACACTTTACATGCTTCATCGGTGTTCCCCACAGATTTGAAAGAGGCTCTGGTGTATGTTGAAGGTCTTTATTGCCATTGTCAATGAAAGGTTTCACAGACTAGGAATTTTCTTCAGTATGTACTCGTGCATACCTTGTGCTTTACATAGTAATTATAGTAATATTTCAAAAAGCCTCTGGACTTTCATTTGATTGTCAAAACTGCTTATTATAGACAACATGATCTTTATTTCTTTCCAATAATAATGGAACTAGTTTTAAACCATTTAATCACTGAAGAGCTATGGCAATTTATTACCAAATATGATTCATACATTTTTTCCTACTGATTTGGTATAATAATCAATAAAAAAAATCATTGCACTGCCCTTGTGGAAACTGTTTATAGCTTACCATTTTGTTACATTATAACAAAATTAACAAGATGGCTTAAGTTGGGTCATAGTATACCTTAAATCTATAAAATATTTACAGTCCTCATAAGTTTACATACCCTGGCTGAACATTTGATTTTGGATATTTTTTCAGAGAATATGAATGATGACACAAAAGCATTTTTTCACTCGTGGTTTGTGGTTGTGTGAAGCAAATCATTGTCAAAGAACTGTTTGCTTTCCCTGACAAGGACGCGCTGTGCCGAAACGTCTGCCTTGGATGTATTTTTTGACTTTGATCATTTTACTCCTGACTGCACAAGCCTCGCACATGTTTTTAGTCCCTCCTTTTATTAGTCGACTGAATTATCTGGATTTCAGTCCTAGTTTTAACTACTTAAGTTGGTTTTAGTCAGTGGTGGGCAAAGTACTTATGAGCACAACTGTATATTCACACAAAATAAACACTTGAGGGACAAACGGAGTGTAAATGAAGATGGAGGTAGCCTGCGTGGCTTTTCCCATTGCGTTCAGCGCGGGCTAGCGAAGCCAATTCATGCTAGAATTTAAACCACCGTCTCTTTTTAATGTTGAAAATATTAAAAGACAAAGAACCGGATGGTGTAGCGTGTGATAAGACGAGCACTTGAGGGTCAAATTTACAAGACTATTTCCAATAATGAGTTGGAAGGGCGAAAAAGTTTCAATGGAAAGTCAGTAGGAGCTTCCGGGTTCTGGAGCCTGCCCCCGTATGCTAACTGGTTTCACGGAGGACTAGCCAATTATACCTCAATTATTTTTTACACTCTGGGGACAAACCATTGTATGGTTAGTGGTATTGAATTATACATCTGCACAGCGCCACCTTCTGGTCCGGAGTGTAATGATAATGATATTAAATCAGAGAAAAAACCACGACACAACCAATTTGTCTGCACTCCATAAGTAATGAGGAGCGAGAGCTTTATGGTGAGCAAAGTATTGGGTAGTATATGGGAAAGGGGGGCGGGGGGGAATCCTATTTGAATAGCGCTTTTCATATGACACATTCACACCCAAAGCGCTTCACACATGAAAGGGAGGGGCTCATTCACTCCATGCTGATGGTGGTAAGTTACATTTGTAGCCAGTTTCCCCTGGGGTAGACCGACAGAAGTGAGGCTGCTCACATCTGCGCCAACGGTCCCTCCGACCACCACCAACCACTCACACATCGGCATTGGGTGAAGTGTCTTGCCCAAGTGGAGTAAATGTTGTCAACAAACAAAATACTAAAGTACAGTACAGCCCCTCCAAAACTCTACTTAAGTACTGCACTTCGGTAAATTTACTTCGTCGATGCCCACCACTGGTTTTAGTCCAATTTAAGTCTGCAAAGATATGACTTGATTTGAAAGTTCTTCCGTTTCCCCCTTGTCTGTGATTTAGGAACTGTCCCAAGATTCCTTCAGCTCCCAGTCCAGCGCCCCTCCCTCCAACCAGCCCGTAGCCTCCAACAAGAGCAGTCAAGAAGACAGCATGCAGGGCCGACCCTCCAGTCTGCCGGTAAGACCCGGTTCCACACCGCTCGACTGCGACGTCCCTTTCTCAAAGCGTGCACCGTTGCAGCGGGTTAATAATCAGCAATTTCTCAGTGAGGGAGGAAGCAAAGAGGGAAAATTCCTGCTCTTTCACTAACTGCTCCACAACTACTTTAACAAATGCTGAAGTTTGGATGTATTTTGTACTGGATATAGACACAGAGGCTTGGAAGGGATGAAGGGGTTTACACGAATAATAGAATGAATTGAAGAGATTTTTGTTTTTATTATTCATCGGGACAAAAGGCCTGGAAAAGTCTGTCTTTTTTGGTAATTTAATTGTCACTAAAATGTTATTTACATCGTGACTGCATGCAATCGTGGCTGCAGTTTGTGAATCATGAGAAAATCGGGACCGAGTCTTTGCGCGTTTTAAGAGATTTGTTGTTGAGTTTGCAAAAAAAAGTGTCGGTCTCAGTCTTGTATATATGGATTTTTAACCACATATACAGTTGTGCTCGTATGTTTACATACCCTCGCAGAATTTGGGATTTTCCGGAAATTTTACAGAGAATATGAATGATGAGATGAGAGTTGTGCGTCTCAACCTTTTTCCTGTGTTACTCTGTGTTTGTGGTAAGCCATTTATTGTCAAAGAAGTGTGTTTTTACTCTTTTCAAATCAAAATGACAACAAAAGCACACAAACGACCCTGACTGGAAGTTTACATGATCAGCAACAACTGGCAAGAAAATTGCACAGGAAAGAGAAACCCCAAATAACTTCAGCTGAAATACAGGACTCTGGGGGGAAAAAAGTAGTGTTTTTTTTCAAGATGCACAATATGTAAACTTTAGATCAGGGACATTTGGGTACTTTCTGTTGTTATAATTTGACAAAAATGTATTTTTTGACAATAAATGGCTTCACACAACCACTAACCATGAGTGAAAAAAAGTTTTTTGTGTTGTCATTCATATTCTCTGAAAAATGGCAAAAAAAGCAAACAAATCAAACATTCTGGGGTATTCCAGGGTTTGTAAACTTATGAGCACAACTGTACATTGTTTTTTGATTAATTGAAACACTGATTTAGTAAGCTTTTTTTACACAAACACATTTTGATGACTAAGTAGGGCTTGAGACCTGTTTTTAATGCAGCCCACTTTGCACAAGAGCTGAGCGTACAAACTTGGAAGTTGGTGCATTTGAAGGAGAAAGTGAAGGGACCGTTTCCCCAGGTAAACAGCATTGTCGAAAGCAAAGTAAATCTGATGCGGTATTGCCCTGTGGCTAAGATAAAGGTGAGTGAACCCCCCCCCTCCCGTCCGCCTCCCTCCACTTCCCCTTTAAGGAGGCGTCTCTGTGTAACACGTTGCCGTTTCCATGGCAGTGTTTATAGGTCAGACTACGGAGCTAACCTCATTCGGAGCCTCGGGAAAGGAGAGTGAGAAATGAGATCATTAATGAAAGAGAATGAAAGTGAGAGAGCGGAGTCTGCGGCGGCGGCGGGC
>OMNZ01024503.1:0-17582 GCA_900303255.1 Lesueurigobius sanzi | reverse complement strand
GCGTTCTCCTGTCACTCCCTCTGGGGTTCCTCCATCAGGTCATGTTCCCAAAAATAGCTCAGTTTCAAGTGCCAAAAAAAAAAGGGAAGGGAAAAAAAAAATGGCGGCTTCGGGGGTTGCAGCCAGCCTTGTGCGCGAGTAGTGTGAGATTTCTATGGGAATACTTGGCCACCTTCCAGTTAGTGCCCCCCCCTCCCCCCTCCGACACCTCCCCCTCCCGGTCTTTTTTTTTTTTTTTTCTCCTCCTCCTCCTCCTCGTCTGATGTGACTGGCAGATGAGCTTGCATTTCTGAGCGAGAGAGCACATGGGCCCCACGTGAGCGGCCGGAGTGTAAACATTCACCTTCCTCCACAAACGTGGTGCCACGCCGGCTGCTTCCCCCGCGCGGCTTTGTGCGGCGGCCAAGACTCGGTAACAAACACATGGCCCTCGCAGTGTACGCCCAGAACCAATTATTTTAACGGCCGTCTGGGAGTCTTGCTTCACCGTGCTTTTATGCAACCACTTCATTGTCATTAAAATTCACATCAGAAGCGTCAGGGCTGGATTTTGGAAATATGTGAGGGTTAATTTACTTGGGTTATGTTTTAGTCTAATCTTTTGACGAAAATGTCCAGATTTTGTCAAGCAATTACTGCAAGTCTAATTCCATGCAAATCGAGTCAACTAAATCTAAAATCTATATAGTTTATTGCTATATTCAAACAAATGTAAGGATTTTCTTTGCACTGTGGAGCTCCTTAGACATGAACGAAGCACAGACCTGGTCCTTTGCCAATTTTTCGTGCGCAAAATGCCTTGGCTTGTTGTGAAAACTATGAAATGACAGAAACTGCTGATGCATTGTTTTTCTCATATTAAAAAAACTTTTTCATTTTGTTTATTTCATTCCTAATTGACATTAAGAAAATAAAATACACAACTAAACTGTTAACAAAAAGCGAATGCAACTTGAATGATAAGGAGCCGAGAGAAAAGTAATCTTTTATCTGCCCCTTTAGTTACAAACGCATCATTTCCATTTAGACTTTTACAGCTTTTTCTCTTTATATTTACATTTTATTATTTATTTACAGTGTTTACAAGTATCCAAAATATGAAACCATCAAATTGGTTCCAGATATTTGATCAACTTTAATTTCCATACGTCTTTATTTCTTTGCTAAGTGCGTTCCACAAATTCGCTCCTTTGGTTTCAGCTACTCATCGATTTTTCACGCGGTGGGCAATTTTGAGATTTCTGAGCAGTTTGGTCCCTAAACATCGTAGCTCCCATGTTCAAGTAGAAAAAATGACCGAACGCACCCTTTACGATGGTTATTTTATGAAGTTTTGCCGAGTTGCTGACCAGGCAAGCGCTCCAGCTGCACTTTTTTTCTCCGACTCTCTCGTGTCCAGGCATAAATCTTGACATTTGGTATCCACGTGGAGCGCATAGGGTCCACAGCAAGACGCTGTACGTCATGTATGATAATATCCTCTCTGGGACAAGCCAGTGACGAAAATACACCGACAACAACTCTCATAGACGCTACTAAACTGTAAAGCGAAATTTAAGCCATGTTTTTACTTTACTCTTGCATCGAGACCTTCCCTTCAGTGGCACCAACAGACTCCTAACCTTCCAGTCTTGCACTTAACAATATTCTGAAGATTTGTTCAGAGGGAGTTTTTAATATTTCATTTCTAGCCTGATTTATTTAGTTTTGAATCCTAAAAAAACAAGGCTAAATTTGAACTTTTACAGATTTATTCACAAGTGAGATCTCAAAAATCCCCTCTGAACAAATCTTTGTAACTAATATATCAACAAAATAAAACCAATCTTGCTTTATCCATTATTTTGATTTCGTCACTGAAAATATAGGCACTTTTGGTCATTTTTTTCTCATTTATGTCAATACACAGCAAAAGATTCAAATTAATGTCACTCAATTACAATTCGCCTGTCGTCTCTCACCTTAAAACACACCAACATGGAGCAGATATCACCCGGCACTACATTTCTTGTATAATTCGACGCCAAAGTCATTTTCCTCACATTTTTGTCAGTATTTACAGCTTCAGTTTCAAAGGAATATCTCAGAATCGTCCCCCTATTCCCCCGCCCTGTCTCTCCTTAATTAAAGTGTTTTGTTTTCTTTGTGTTCTCTTGGTCCAGGACCTGTCCGGCTCCATCGACGACCTGCCGACCGGCACGGAGGGCGCGCTGAGTCCCGGCGTCAGCACCTCGGGCGTGTCGAGCAGCCAGGGCGAGCAGAGTAACCCCGCCCAGTCGCCCTTCTCCCCGCACACCTCGCCACATCTGCCCGGCATCCGCGGACCCTCCCCGTCGCCCGTGGGCTCCCCCGCCAGCGTCACCCCGTCGCGCACCGGGCCCCTGTCGCCAGCTGCCGTGCCAGGTACGGTGCACGTTTTAGCCTTCGACAAAGTATGCTGGAAGCTCTTTTCCTTCGTTGATTCTTACATTTTTACAAAGCTTATGCAGGGTTTCCGAGGGGCATTAAAAAGCATTAAAAGTCATTCAATTAATTGTGCCACAAATAAGGCCTTAAAGGGGCACTATGCAACTTTTTAAGTGAAAAATAAATTACTTTTATTTGAACTTTCAGTGACCCAGTGACTGTATGGGAGCAACGTGGCACCTTTACGTTCCATCACAGTGGCCTCTATGATGCTCCTGGATCTATCGTTTTTAGGGAATTCATAGAAACGGACCAGAAACCCTGAAAACATTTGATAAGGATTTTATGACAAGGAATTTATTTTTCACTTAAAAAGTTGCATAGTGCCCCTTTAAATGTCATTAAAAAGCATTAAATAGAATTCATTAAAAAGCATTAAATAGAATTCAAACTGGCATTAAATCAAAAGTTCTTGGAAAGTCATGACTTTGCTCAACTAATTCTACAGCATAAGTTTGTCAAAAGTACATAAATTAGGCTCTAGACTGGAGTTTTGGCAGAAATCATACTGTATTTCTGGTCAAAAGTTGTCCGTTGTATCAAATTTTCTATTGAATATGGAAATGAATATTAAATATGTACTGATATGTGGTGCTTGTAGCATTAAAAATGTAGCATTTGGGCAGTAAAATGGCATTAAAAAGCATTAAATTTGACTTGCCGCGACCTGTATAAACCGTTATGAGACGAGACGCGGCAGGTTCACTCCAAAGGTGATCTCTTGAGGAGTTAAATTTGCTTGAATTCAGAATATTTCATGTTATTTTGTATAATTTTGACTTGCCAAGTAAAATTATTTGCCAATGGAACAAGTAGTCTTGCACAATAAGAAAAGGCATATCATTTCAAGTAAATTTAGATTTATTATCCAATTATGAGTACAAGAAGTTATTTTTTTCTTAATTGAAGTGCAAAAATACTTCATTAGCAGATAACTTTACTTGTCTTACAAACAAATTTAACTCCAAGATATCACTTTTTGCAGTGTGAAAACAGGTTCTTCATACAGTGGTCAGTTTGTTTATTTGTTTGAGCATCTGAATTTCACATTTAGCAAAGCACAGGAAGAAAAGACAGATGTGATGCCCTAAAGGAGTCGGCTGATGCTAAAGCTTACACAGCAACAAGAGATCTAGAAATATAAGTGAAAAGTTTCTTGAATTAAGAAGGATTCCCATTGATTTAAAACGGAAACATCTCATCTCATAATACTATTAAGTAAATCTGAATTAACACCTTTTCTCATTCTCAGTTCAAAATTGCTTGTTTCTGGATCACTTTACATCTTGGTTTCGATGTCAAAGTAAAAAATAGATTTCTCTCAGCCTTTACACTATTTATTTTGTAAAGTTTTTGTCTGAAATGACTCCAACAAGGCCACGTTTCATTCATAAATACTGACATGTTTGGTCCATGTGACGCACTCCTACAAACTCCAAACTCTTCAGTCTTTTTTCAGATGTGTTTTTACTTCCTGCATAAAACAAGGCAGGATTTGAATTCTTTGATTTATTTAATGACAACTAACTCATTCAAAAACTAAACAAGATCCGAAAACCCCAACAAAATAAAACCCTACATTTAAACCTGGTTTTATCCAGTAGTTTAGACTGAAAACTTGCAATACACAGTCTCGCCTTCAAACTTGTATTTTTATTGCATTATTGTTGGTAACCGGAGTGTAATTTCCACATCCTGACAGATGGATGACATAATATATTTAAAATTGACCAATATTTTAGTAAAACATGAAGTTATTTTCTCGCCGCGCCGTGTGGGGAAACAATAGCAGTTGGTGCGCGCCGCCATATGTTGGTCGAGCTAAAGACGTGCCTGAGCTAATGAGCTGCTGCACTTCTTTGCTGCTCCGTTTAACAAGGATTACAACGTTAACTCCCAAACCTGACTGAAAGTCTCTCTTCCGTCAAACACGTCGCTTCATAACGTGGTGTGAAACGCTTGTGTCATTTGGCCTGAGTTTTTTCTCAAAGTCTATGTTTGGGGATGGGTTTTTTCCCACGCACATACAGCAAGTTTTATGTTAAACCTGCCCCCGAGAATCTCAGAAAGTTATTTTATGAATTCATTCGAGCCAACAGTGGTATTTACATTCTGCGGATTACATTCTGTGGGATGCCAGGTGCTGTTTGTATTACTTGGCAACCGAGGCTCATTCAGAGACACTGCAGGTGACATTTAAAGTTTCCATGAGAAAACAAGGCATTTATGCATAAAAATGAGAAATTAAAATTTTTCAATAACAAAATGTTAAATAACTCATAGATCCAGGTTTAAAATGAGTTTTATTCATGTCGATATATTGGTTTCAAATATTTGCAACTAATATATCAGGTCATCAATAGGGATGCTGGTATCAGATATGGGAGCCAATACTGATGTCATTTGAAAGCTCTTAACCTGTAGAATTCATTTAATTAGTTTTACACTCTACAATAGTACTATTGATCGCGCAAAATACTGCAGTTAGCGGCAGTGTGTTAAGGCCTGCTTCAACCAGTCAAGGCCGCGACAGAAGCTATGACTGAGTCCCGCCAAAAGTGAAATAGGCTAATATTGGCCACTAGTGTTTGGATTTTAGTTTGAGAAATACTGTCACAGACACTGATATAACATGAGGCCCTCTATACCAGATTTTAAAAATGATCAAATAATGAGAGAGGGAGTGAGTAAATGAAATTGAGATTTGGGGTCCAAACACATTCCCTACTTTCCTCACACATTTCTAAAATCCCATTTTTTCATAGACATGATTTAATAAGAGCATTTCACAACATTTTAGAGTCACAGGAATGCAAGAAAGGTAGCTAGCAATCTCGATGAACAAAATGCTTTTAAATGTACATGTGTATTAGTTACACAAAAGTTTACAAAGTAGGAGGACAAAACTAATTTCATTCCACTACTAGGAAAAAATCAGGTACAGTTCCTTTAATGATCAGATCACTTTATGTTGGAAGTCGTCTATGTAATGTAACAAGGACCAGCCACTTTTTTCAACAAGTCCTCTACAAACCACTTTTGTGAAAATCTCAGAGTATCGGTTGGTATCTGCTGCTCCAAAACCTTAAAATGATCATTAAAACAGAGTTTCACCTGCAGTGTGTCCCCGTAAGTTTGATCAACATGCTCAAATGAAATCAAAAGTCGGCTGGGCTTTGTGTCGATGTGATGTTCTGTGTATTAAATGGGTGTGTCCTGCAGGTAATCAGATGCCTCCCCGACCGCCCAGTGTCCAGTCTGAGAGCATGATGCACTCTTCCATGAACCAGTCCGGGATGAGCCAGGACAGAGGTGAGTCCTCAGGAACGGCGGTGTTTCCAGGGCGTCTGCACCGTCTTAAGTCAAAATAACCCAAATTAAGAACCATAAACTAGTATGTGTCTTTATTTTGGAGAGCATTTAAGCTTTTGAATTGTTTCTTGATCAAAGTCTTCAAAATGTGCACATAAGCCTCCTCTACATGGGTGCATAATGGGACGGAGCGGGGCGTTTTTGCCAGTAACAAACCAAAAGAGGGTCCAAGCCACTACTTCGGGGATGGACTGGTTTGCTTGTTGAAGTTGGGTTTTGAGTTGCGTTCGCAGTCATTAGATGAGGGAGAACGCACTCAAGAAAAATTCAACAAACCGGTCCTAAAGCAGAACCGATTATCACTTGGTCATATTTGGGGCTGACCTGTTTGGGCTCAGTGGCTTATTCTGTGGGAATGGCAACTTAAAAACTACAGTAGTCCTAGTAAATAATGTAAATAAATAAACAGACATTCACTCCTCCTGGTAAGCTCCTCTTGTAGCCACAGTAGACTGACTGAAGAGAGGCTGCCAATCTGCGCCATCGGCCCCTCTGACCACCACCTCCAACACTCACTCACTCAGGCTTCCTGGCATTTCCCCGGCAGTCTCCCATCGAAGCTGACCAGGTCCTACCCTGCTTAGCTTCCGAGGTCTGCCGGGATCAGGCAGAGCAGGCGCTATGATAAATGTCTTAATATGGAACTTTTGAAATCACACCAAGCAATTGAAATTACCCAATGTGACGCAAAGCTACATTTTTGAGAGTGACTTTGGGATTGTTGCATATACCCTGGTTTCACTGTTTGCTTTTGACCGCATTCCTCCGTGTAAACAGACTGGTTCTTTAGAAGGATGTGTGTCTGTGTGTCTGTGTGTCTGTGTGGGCAGGTCACATGAGGCGACGTGTGATGTTAGTTTGCACTAGGTCACACAGCATTATGTCATGAATGTTTGTCTTTGTTTATTTTGACTGGAATAACCAGGGCAGCTGCGGGGCTAGGGCCTTAAAAGCTTTCAATTTACCAGAAATGCCTAACATTTGGTGAGCATTGGTTTTACATTTCATTTCATCATTGTGGTATTGAAGTGGCCAATTTTGAGATTTTTGTCTAGTTTTGACCTTAACATCTTAATTCCAATGTCAAAGTAAAGAAAAGAAAAAATAAGACCAAACTAGTGTGTCGGACTTTACCAGGAAGTGACTCCACCATCAGCGTTTACACGTACCCATCCAAATACTGACACGCTTCCCCCACATATACAAAGTGACCAAGTTGCAGCACACTTGTTTGTTTATATTGATGTTTGAAATACAGTATACAACAAAAATTTATATCACTCAATGTCTTTCCCTATTCACCTCCTTTGTCTTTCCTTAAAAAGAATGACCTGCTCTAACCCGTCTCCCCTTCTCTTCCCAGTGTACATGCGTAACCCCAATATGCCGCCTTATGGCTCACCTGGACAACCTGGCTCTGCCTTATCTCCACGCCAGTCCTCAGGAGGCCAGATGCATGCTGGGATGGGCCCATATCCCCAAAACAACTCCATGGCAAACTATGGGCCGCAAGCAGGCCAGTATGGTCCACAAGGTGGGGCTCAAAAGCATCTGAACACATGAATTGTAAAATAATATTTTGTATTGATTCCTGGGAAAATGCTGAGGAGGTTTAAATATGTTCATATGTGCTGACAGAGAAGACTGAACTTTGTGCAGCTCTGGTTTCATGCACAGTAATAACTGAGATATTAGCAATAAACCAAGACTAAAAAAATCTGCATTTTGACAGTTCTCATAGTTGCCACCATTGACTTCTCACCTCAGATATTTGAGATACAAAACTCTACTCCTACTAGTATATTTAAATTAAATCACCAAAAAAAAGATGTCAGGAGGTTTGTGTCTTTATATTTTAACGGTTTCCTTTCTGTTATGTGCAGGTTACCCTCGGCAACCAGGCTACACAGGGATGCAGAACGCCAACTATCCCAGTGGCCCTGGGATGAGCGGCTCTATAAACCCCATGTCTGGTCAGGGCAGCGGGCCTCCTTATGCGGGAATGCCTCCTGGGAGAATGCCCCCGGGGCAGATGGGTACTCGGCCGTACGGGCCTGGGATGGGCTCGAACATGGGCAACATCCCCCCTCAGATGGGTGCAGGGATGTGTCCTCCCCCAGGCATGAACAGGAAGGACGGAGTCCCCGCCATGCACCATGGACCCTCCAACTCCATACACACTAGGTGAGTCTGACACAGGAGCCACAACATGACTAGAGAGGGCTTTTTAATCTTTTACTGGTTGTGTCCTTGCTTCTGTGGATGTGCGCCTGTAAAACTGAGTGGTTCTTTCTGCAGCTGGCCTGTTGTTATGGTTCCTGAGTACGCTGCAAAGTAGATGGCAGAAGACCAAACACTTATGTAGAGAGGAGGAGACCTAGAGAGGGAGAGAAAGTGGAGGATCAAATAGATTCACATCTGAGCTCTGCAATGAAATCAGTGCTTTAAACAGAGATGTGGTTTTTACTTGGACTTTGTGCACTTAAAAATAATCCTTCAACTATTCACACATTTAAATTGTAAATGTAAAATAAAGACTAAATAACATTGGTTTGTGGGTGGCACAGTAGCACAGCAGTTGGCGCTTGTTCTTCACAGCAAATGAGATCCTAGTTCGATCCTGGGGCAGGACTTTTTCTGGCTGTATGTCCTCCCTCTCTGCGTAGGGTCCTCCGGGTGCTACCACTAAAAAAATGTACAATAATCCTGGATGAAAGACTCCTGTGTGTAACGCAGTGAATATACACTGTCTCATGTAAAGCACTTTGTGAGTACGTCTGTGAAAGGCACTATACAAACAAAGTCTTCTTCCCTCAGACCGCCCGGCTACCCCAACATGTCCCAGGGCATGATGGGCGCAGGCTCCGGCTACGGCGCGGGCATGAACAGCATGCACGGCATGATGAACCAGGGCGGGCCAGGACCATACCCCATGGGAGGGAACATGGCCAACAACACTCCTGGTAAATACTCATTTTCACTGCTTGCCTGATCTCTTTTATTGACTTAACTAGGAAAGGATTGGTCTGATTGTGCTGCTCTTGATCATCCAGGAATGCCTCCCAGTTCAGAGTTCGGCATGGAAAAAATTACCCAAGCCCCGAAGATGAATAACAAAGTAGATGGGCCTCCGAAATCAGAATCCAAAAAGGTAAGGCTTCACTATTTAGCAAGTTGCCGTCAGCAATATCACTCATGGGAAATATGTGTAATGTGTTCTGGCCCCAATTTGTTTTTGGGGGCTTTTTTTTTTTGCATTTTAACCAGGATATTTAGGGGAGACACTGCACACCCAACGTTTTTCAGGTTTTGGGCCAGTTTCACTTGAAAATAAATAAATAAATAAATAGCTGAGTCTAGCGCATTGTTTTTTCCAATCTTGTACTTAACAATATTGTTTTGAAGGTTTGTTCAGAGAGATTTTTAAATAGTTTTTCAAATTGGTGCCTGATTTATTGAGTTTTAAACCCCAAAAACCAAGGTGAAATTTACATTTCTAAACTTTTTTTCACTACTTTAAATCCAAAATCCCTCTGAGCAATTCTTTTTAACCAATACTGTATGTCAGGAAAATACTGTATGTCCATTATTAGTATTTGGTGGAAGAAAGGGCAATTTTGGCTATTATTACACTTATAATTCATTCTTTTTATATGAAGACATTAAATGAAAGACAACTTGACTGTATTATTGACCATTACTGGCCTCTATTTACTGTGAAAGCAGTGGAGCCTCATTAATATTCAGGACATCAAAAGTATGGATGTTAGCCAAAAAAACAGTATCTGTATCGTATCGTGCCACAACATTTCACAATATATCGGAAAATGTATATATTGTCACAGCCCTAATCTCTATATTACACTGCCGAAATACTTTCCGCCGTTGCCAAGTGCTAATCAGGTTCTCGTGTTTTGTTTTTCAGAAGTCCAGCTCCTCCACCATCACCAACGAGAAGATCACGCGGCTGTACGAGCTCGGCCCGGAGCCGGAGAGGAAGATGTGGGTGGACCGATACCTGGCCTTCGCCGAGGAGAAGGCCATGGGCATGAACAACCTGCCCGCCGTGGGACGCAAACCCCTGGACCTGTTCAGGCTCTACGTGTCCGTGAAGGAGATCGGCGGCCTCACACAGGTACAAAGCTTGCGGGTCCAATGCAGATGATTTTTTTTATCTGGTGAGACCATGCATGGAGTAGGACAAAAACTTACCTCTCCCATCAAAGCTCTAATTCTCTTTTATGAAGCCGAAAAGCTGATGTGTAATAGCAGTTTTACAAGTATTTTTGCTGACAAACTGTGTAAGAATGCAAAATCAAGACCAAAACGAGGCTAAAATGAAACTAAATTGGGAAAATTACAACTGAAATGGAACTTTTGTACATTGGTAAGTTCCATGTATTACTAAATTTAGGCTGAGTTTGCAAAAGAATTGTCGATCTCAATCAGCTGGTAGGAAGACGGATATATTGTGGCTTCTTGCGATACCGTGTTTCTGTCGCTGTCATCTGTAGCTAGCCCTAAGTCTCCCTCCTCCTCTCGCCGTCAGGTCAACAAGAACAAGAAGTGGCGGGAGCTGGCCACCAACCTGAACGTGGGCACGTCCAGCAGCGCGGCCAGTTCGCTGAAGAAGCAGTACATCCAGTGTTTATACGCCTTCGAGTGCAAGATCGAGCGCGGCGAAGACCCGCCACCGGACTTTTTCAACACGGACAACAAGAAGAACCAGCCCAAGATCCAGCCTCCGAGCCCAGGTGAGACCCTCAGGCCACAGACGTAGACACGAGGGCTAGTAAAAAATAATCATGGTTTCTGCCGAGTCTTGTCCTGCAAATGAGGCTCAAAAGCATTCTGTAGGGGCCTTAGCATCTGTATTTTGTTTTATGAATTGAAATAAAGTTTCTGTAAGGATCAGACGGTGTTGCTCTAAAATCCAGAGGCTTGGGATGGTGAGGAATTAGCCGGGAGCTCCCCCCACAGGCAGCTGTGGGAATGACTTAGTAAAAATAAACAATACAAACAAAGCAATCATGATCAGCCTCAGGTAGGAGGTACATTCCAACATATACTTTGATTAAAACGGTTCCTATAGCACTTTGTTCTGCAGTTGGGGACTTGATGGAAGCAGCTGAAACTCTTCCAACGAATCAAAGGAAAAATAAGCATTTTCAGCAGCAGATTTGTCCACTATTGCTCAAAAAGTTGTCTGTTGTGTCCATATGTAGGCACATCCCTCTAACAATGTTTTTAATACCACAAAGCATATTTTATTTTATATATGGGCTTTAAAATAGTATTGAAACATTAGATGGGACTTGCTGCTGGCTGTTCAAACCCTGAAGACAAAGGCCACAGTTTACTATGGAACTGTATAGACTCGAGTTCATTTCAATAATTCATCTTCTCAATTATAGAATCTTTGTAATCACTGATTTAAAAAAAGAAGAGAAATTTAGATTAATTATACAGTCCTGTCCTCTCCACTCCGCTGCTCACACATCATCCGCCTATAAACGTGCACCGCTTTATTGTATCCTATTAATTGCGCGAAAAGCCATTCTCTGGGCCCCGTTTGTCATATGGGGAGCTGCCGTCCTCGGTTAATTCACAGCTCCTTTTAGTGCGTATCGGCGGAGTGGTAAACGGACGCGGCGCGGCTGTAATTCACGGAGAGAGGAGTGCTCGGCTTCCCCCGGACACTTCCATTTCTTTGGGGGATTCTCTGTGGCATTTGCACATGACATGACGAAAAGGCTTTGAGACTCCCACGGCATGGCGAATCTTTCAATAGACTCTGAGTGCGCGCTGTGTAAACGGGAGTGTCACGGCCCACAGCGGAAGTGGGCTCTATTTCTTTCTTTCTTTTTTTTTTTAAGGTGAAAAGGGGCCAATAGAATTTTAATGTTGGAGTTTTTCTGGAATCTGCCAAATCACTGCTTTTTTTGCATCCGAAGGAAACAAAGTAAGCAAAGATTCTTCAGCCTTCATCTGTACTCTGTAGTTGAAGTGTAGGACGTTTTACTGTTTATCCAAAAGAACTTCGTCAGCAAATGAGCCGAATTGACACGCTTGTGGGTCAGCTACCGACTACAGATGAAGACTGGAGAGTCTTTTCAACTCCTGTATGACTGAGAACATACACCAGGGGTAGGCAACATCAGGCCCGGGGCCAAAATCCGGCCCTCTGTCATGGATCTTTTGGCCCTCCAAGATAATTTTGAGAAACATTCTTACACAGACATTGGAAAAAATGAATTTAAAGTGTTTGAATTGAAATGATTTATACTATTTTAAATTGGAGTAGTATTTTTTTTTCTTTCCATGGACAATTTTGTCTCAAAGTGTGCAAGTCCAAACCCACTCAAAATCAACACAAATTATCTACATTTGAAATGCCTCAGTTCTTGTAAAAATATCCTCAAAACCCCCATTAGGTCATATACATGATGCACCACACGGACATTTGTAGAAAGTAGTGCTTTACTTTGGGCCAGGATTGGGAGGTTTGGCCCCTGGTCTTTAGAAGAGGGAAAAAAAATTGGCCCCTCACCAGGACAACTTGCCTAACCCTGACCTACACAGACTAAAGGAATAAACTGCCACAAAATTGTTATCACAATGAATTGTTGAACACATGACTATATTTAGACAGTTTTTGTTATCATTTTTAACAAATTTCAACAATATTTCAGTTTTTTTAATCAAATGGATTTTAAAGAAATTGTGCTTTTGTTTGTGTCCAAACGGTGCATTCACAGATAAAGGCTGGAGTGAGTTCAATTAACCTAAAACACGAGACGCTGTCGTCAGGTTATGTACTCTAATGTGCAGAGAGCTAATCTAATCCATCTTCACATTTCTAAGTCGAGGTGAAAGCTGACTACCCAGGTTAATTTTATAACGTGGTCAAAGGAAGAGTCCCAAAAGAACCATGAGCGGCGCTGTGTTTGCCTCTAAAAACTAAAGTGAAAGTGTGTGAGCACATGGGAAGCAGCTGTTGTTGTTTTGGCCACTCTTTTGTGATTATAGTGAATCCTTGAGAGAACACATCAGAGGAAATATCTTCTTTCTTCCTTAATTTTTAATTATGGCAGTTGCAATATTTTTTGTCACAATAATAAATAATAAAGACTCAAAAATTGGGAATTGTAGCATCCCTATTTCCCGCGTATGATTTATCATCTTTAACAAGATGAAACGTGTAAATTGTTGCAATTGTTATATTTCCATTTGGTTATTATCGATTAGTTTGACTTCTGTCTGGTCTCCCTCAGTCACATGACTTGACTTCTAGAAGCGGTTTGTTTTGGAGTCTCCCCTGTCACGGAGCTGCCAAAAGCCAGCCACACCAGGAGTGACCACGTGCCCCGCTCTGGCCTGGGCCCAGGCCTGTCAGACAGACTGGGGGCACTGACTCAGCACGAGGGGGGTGTTACACCAGGCGTCGGGTGGCTGTCAGCTGGCATCTAGTTAGCAGGCAGGGCAGACGGGGAGGGCTGATTTGGCGATAGCTCTGCTCCATCAGCGTGCTGTCCTCAGCCTGTGCCTGGCCTTGGGCTGCACAGGGAACACTCCCTGGAGTCCACTCTGAGCCAGAGACTACAACTGAGCTAATGCGGCCTGTGTCTCTGAGCTTATTACTGAGGGTCTATAGGCTGTGGGCACGTGACATCACAACACTGTAGACAATAGAGTTCAGGATCATCATGTCATATCACAAAGCATTATGGGATTAACAGCAGGTTTTTCCATAATAAACTAATGGAGGTTTTAAAAGGTAAAATACTGTAGTGTCAGAATGCTTTTATATGAGCAATTACTCCAGTGAGTTAGATGCATTTACCAGCAGTGACTCAGCAGCTAACGGAACTGTTCCACGGCTCTTTTCTCCACTTTTTATAATGTTTCTAGCCAATGTTCATCTATGGATAACCTTTGCTAGTAGCTGCAAACATGGTGGATTTCCATGGCCAGACTAAGGTGGTGCAGCTGACAATTTCTAGGCGGTAACTGTCAAAATACACATTTTTCGTCTGTTTTTCGGGGTAATTTCTTGGACATTACTGGAACAATCCACATGAAACAAAAACTGTCACAAAGTTCAATGTCTTCTATCGGGACATGTGAACAAATTTAATTATTTTCAATCACTACCAAATGATGGTTAGAAACAATATTTAACAATTTTCTTTTTGGAGATTTCTCTCCCACGGAGTTGTTTTGTCCTCTGCTCCATCAGATCCTAGATGAGCACAGCCTATTGTGAGAATGACTTTGTGCTTCCTTCACGAGTTCAGAGCTGAGTGACAGCAAAGCTACACTTGAAAATGACACGTTCAGTAGCAACATGTCGCACAACGCTTGATATTGTCAGTCTAATGTGAGCATGATTAGTCCTAGAAGGATCCAAATATTTTACACCCGACTCAGGCTGCAAATTTGAAGACGAAGCTAATGGGCTGTGTTCACGTGTAGAATTATTCATTATTTCAGTTGGGGGACAGGGGCCAACACTACTCTAAACAGATAATCCAATCCTTCATCATTATTATTTGGTCTTAATTTTATCTTAATCTTTTAGGCTGAAAGTGCTTTCATCTGACCACGTTAACATGTTTTTGAATTTTGTCACCACTTTTGAACATCAGTATTAAAAAGGTCGAAAAGCACTTTGTAAAAAAAATAGTAAAAAGTTCATGTGCTAAAAGGGACATTGGCCCAGTTTTGGTTAAACATGAAAAGGCCCAATAATTACGGAAATATTGGCCATAAACCAAGTTGTCAAAATCTGCGCTTTGACAGTTACCATAGTTACCATCATAGAATTAGAATTAGACCCCCTACCCCTTTGAAGTTGCAAGAGACCAGACATAATTCTGCTTGGGGCCCCCTGAATGCTTGGGCCGGCCCTGCACGGTATTACAACAAGTATTGAGATTGTGAGAAAATTAACAATTTCTTACAAACATAAGAATTGTAAGACGCCTGGTGCAGCCCTTCACCCAGCGCTGGTCTGTGGGTCATTACCTTCTGTATGAAAGCTGAGCTCGTCTGCTCAAAGTTAGTGAAATGTACGTGTGTGTGTGTCTGTGTGTGCAAAAGTCACATGACTCTCTCTCTCCTTCTGACTCTATCATGCTATTTTTCCACCCTCACGAGACCCCTCCCTCCCCCTTCATCTTTGGAGGGAAATCCCTGCCCAGGGGGAGGGGGATGGGCTTGGTGTGTGTGTGTGTGTACATGAGCGCTACAGCGGCTGATGTGTGAAAATGTGAGTAAGTGTGACCTGCCGCTGACCCCGCTGTGTGTGCCAGTTTAATGAATGGGAACCTGTGAGTCATCAAATCGGCGCGCTAATAGTGTGAGGTCCCTGGCTTAAGTTAATGATGAGCAACCAAAACAAAGTCACATGCGCGCACACCCCCACGTCAGTAATCTGTCAGCGGCTGCAGCATTGTTTCCTGGAGAGTCCGTATTTGAGGAATGATGGGAAGTGCGTTTGGGAGGGGGAGCGTGGGATTGGGATGATAAGCTAAAGGCTTCAACATTTTCTGCTGGCTGTGCACTCCAAAACCAGTCGCCTTGACACAAACTCGACTTCACTGCTGTCACAGCACTCAGGAATTTCTTAATGGGATTTTGCGATGCCAAAAGCTGCATGTTTTCTCAAAGCCCCAGCAGTGTTCAGTCGATCCATACGACTCCACTCCTGCACACGATCAACCATCAGCTCTCCGCACGGAAGGGAGGCTTCTGGATTCTTTGGAAGTTGGACTTTGTCAGGCTGCTGGAGAGTTAGGAGTTGCTTGTGGGGCATATTTTTGCATGAACAGTTCACAAGATGGTAGAGCTAGAGCTGCTCCATCATGGCAAAACATATCATTTAGATCAGGGCTGCCAAAATTTGGCCCTCCAAGTGGTCTCATTTGGCCCTCAAGATGGTGCTTAAATTTGTAACAAGTGTCTATTTAGATTCATTTATGACTGAATAGATTGTCAATGTTTACTAAAGACACCAAAGCAGCATGTCCTACTCAATAGCACAGTAGCTAAAGGATATTTAATCATAGATCTATTTGCATTTGATATTTCTATTCAAAACAGTATTGCAGTTGGCCCTTCTCCTGCTAATTTTGGCCCTTTATGGAACAAACTTTGGGAACCCATGAACAGACTTAAATTAATGTCAATAATCACTCTACATTTACCTGTGCCTCCTTTTAAACTGTCATACTATACTTTTTTACACACCAGAAGTGAATATTCTGTCATACAACTAGTGTCACACCACGGTAAAAGCCTGATGCTTGCTGTATTTACTGGACATCGTGTATTAAGTTTTGTTCCCTGTGTTTTCCAGCTGGTTCTGGATCGCTACAAGGTCCACAGACTCCTCAGTCGACCAGTAGCTCCATGGCAGAGGGAGGAGACCTGAAGCCCCCGACGCCAGCCTCAACACCACACTCACAAATGGCGCCGATGCCTGCAAGGTACTCACCAGTGAACCTTCTCCGATAACAATAATAATCATGATAACATTGCTTAGATGAAAGGTGTAGTGTCTAAACCAGACTCTGACGCACTTGTGTATGAATTTTGCTCTACAAATAAACGTGCCTCGTCCAGAGAAGTGAATGTTGGTTGAATTCATTTGAACTTTCACTAAACAGTGTGTTGTGTCTTTTGCAGAAGTAGTAGTGTTAATGTTCAGGACCCATTCGCTGACGGAGGAGACCCTGCTTTTGCCAGAAGAAATGCGATGACTCCCAACTCTCAGGGCTATCAGCCTGGGATGGGCGGACCAGAGATGATGAACCGGATGGGGCCCTACGAATCCAAGGACCCCTTTGGAGGCATGAGAAAAGGTGAGCTCTTGTACAGTATGTATTTATTTGTATGTAGGTAGTGTGGTATAGAAGGACAGTGCAAATGAACATGTCGGCAACAAGCTTCAATGTAAATGTACCAGAGTTGGCATAATGGCATTGTTGCATCTGTGGTTCTAAGACCGGTAACAAAGGCAGGATTTTGTTTAAAAAAAAAAAATTTGATTGATCTCAATATTGTTTATTTAATGAAAAACACAGTATCTGGGTGAGTTACACATAGGGATGTTCCGATACCGATACTGGCACATATTTTTCAGGTATCGGTATCGGCGAGTACCTGAACCAAAACCTATCCGATACTACAATGTGTTTTTCTGGGCTTTTTTCTGGGCTCTGCAAACACTAAACCCTCTAATGATCACAGCAGATACATTTGTGTTTTCTTTTTTGCTTTCATTTGATCTTTAGAGTAGAAACAGAACACTGACAGAATACATGTTATATGCAGAATGAGCCAGTGCTATGGGCTTTGGCATCTTTTCACAGACTTTTGCTAGTGTTTTTGTTTACATCGTGGTATTGGAGTTGTACTCGGTATCGGCGACTACTCTGAGTCCAAATATCGGTATCGGATCGGATGAGAAAAAATGGTATCTCCCTGCTAGAACCAGCAGAAAGGCCAATAGCCTCTACCCCCAGGCCATCAGACTCCTCAATGAGCACTGTCCTCTCGCCACTGCATCCTCCACTATCCAACACCTGCCATAATTGTGAACTGGACTGTGCATTGGTGCAACAAACATACAACTACTCTATACTACTGCTACTGTTAACTAACCTGATATGAAACTGGACTGTGTAGTGACGCAGCATACACACATAACATCTATACTATGCTGCTACTGAAAACCTTAG
>OMNZ01024502.1:4675-21569 GCA_900303255.1 Lesueurigobius sanzi | reverse complement strand
TCTCTCACTCTCTGTATTCCTTTGGTATTTGAAATAACACCTTGATAGCCTCACTTTTTTATTTTTAAGACCTTAACTAATTAGTATTGATGGTTATGATCAAGTATTGCTATCCATACCTGCCTTTTTGCCCATCACGCCACCCATTGCCACCTTCCACCAAATTAACAGGCAATCTACTAAACTATGTTAATTACAGGGGATAGAAGTTATAAAGTTTGTTCAGTATGGTATAGGATTTGAGTCTTCGGCATTTGAGTGACACATTACACATTTGCACCTGTGAAACAGCTCGGCCTCACACTAAAATGTAAGATATTGAGGTTTTAATAGTTGCAGTAAAAGGTACCATCTCTGGTAGGGCTGGGCGATTTGGCCAAAAAAATCTTTTCTTTAGTTTAAATCACGATTTCGGTTTTCTCACAATCCATGTGTATATTGTCTTTTAAAGGCGATTAAAGCCATCTGCTTCTTTTTGGGTTTAGACCTGGTTTAGTCTTGGTTAAGACCTGTTTTAGTCCAAGTTTCATGGTTTATTTATGATTGAGTTATTGAGTTCAGACCTTGTTTAGTCAAGTTTAGTCCTGGTTTAATCCAGGGCAATCATTGTTTCATTCTGTCCCAATTTAATCCAGATTCAGTCTGTGATATTGTTCGGTTTTAGACCTGGTTTAGACCTAGTTTTCTCCTGGTTTAATCCTGACAGTAGTGAGTGGAGGAAAGTGTCTTTGAGCTCAGAGCTGCAATAAAATCACGATATGACGATGTTACCAAAAAGCAGATCGTCATGGAGATCAGATCACGATTTGATTTTTATCATCATATCGCCCAGCCCTAATCTCTGGTGATGTTTGCCAACTCAGCAAGAGACCTTGCGACGGTGGCGCAAGTAGTAGAGCGGGTTGTCTTGTAATCGGAGGGTTAGCGGTTCGATCCCCGCAGGTGCTCACTGCTGTTGTGTCCTTGGGCAAGACACTTCACCCACCTTGCCTCCAGTGTCTGCGTACACTGGTGTATGAATGAGTGTGAAAGGGTGAGTGGTTCCTTGATGTAAAGTGCTTTGAGTGCCTTAAGCAGGTAGAAAAGTGCTATATAAGTAAATGTGACCATTTACCTGAGGGCCAACAAAAATCTGTCTGCGGACCGCATTTGGCCCCCGTGCCGCACTTTGAGCACCCCTGTTCCAATATATTACTATGGTGATGTCCTGCCTAGGGGGATCTTTGTTCCAGGTAATGCTGAACAGAGCTATGACAGTAAAATGGGAATACATTTCCACAATCATTTGATGAGGTCCAACTCAGCAAAATTTAAATTCTTGACCATGTTTGTTTCAAAAAATAAAAACAGATTTGGCACTTTTTGTAGCACTGGTTATAACTTGAGCAGAAAAGCACTTAACATGTATAACCTGTTTTACATCAGTGGAAAAAAGCAAATTCCTCTGTATAAAGTGTTAAAAATGCATGAGAAAAACATTGTGTTATTTTGGCAGCAGTATCCTGTCACCTTGTCGCTAATTAGCATCCGCTATGTCCTTCGCTCTATCAAACGTGGCAGTTGAGGACACCAGATTTGCGGGATATGCGTTGTAATATTTCTTCCTTTTTTTCCTTTTTTTTTTTTTTTGCTTGTAAATCACAGTAGCGAGTTCCTGCACAAACAGTGGGATCTCGCACGACAGGAGATCACAATGTCGTCTCCGAGCACATATGTTCAGCACATAGGAGGATGAGGTGGTGTAAACAACAGACATGCTAACCGTACAAAAAGTCGGGCACTAGCGCCTCCGGTGAATGTAAACACGGAGGAGACCCGCCGGACACGTGTCAGCGAACGCACAGACCGCTGCACGACGTGGAGGTCACCCGTGCCCACCCACCTCTGGTCTGGAAGTGAAGTTACCATCGGCGATCCTGGGAAGGAATCTGCGGTATCGTGTCGCCTAATCATTTTAAAATGCACTACACTGTATTTCAAAACACGCTTTCCCTTCCAGTAGAGTGAGTAAATAAGCTGTATTTGCATCATAAGTGCGTCTGTTTGATTTGAAAATGTTGTGTAAATATATATGTAAATGCCGTGCTGCTGCCGCCTTGGCCCGGTCTATCTGGTAAATACATCTTCAATCTCAATGGGACTAACCCGGGTAAACAAAGGTTAAACCAAGAATAAAAAATGAAAATGGGTTGTTATATACTGTATTTTTAGGAATTCTGGTTCTTTGTGTAGCCTTGTTGTCGGCTCCTCTGCAGGTCTAAATAGAATAGTGCACCATTTTTACTTTCCGAGCCTGACACATTTAAGTATTGTACTTATATATTGTTTTTGGCCTGATGAGTAGTATTAAAAAGCACAAAAAAACACTTATTTCACTACGTTTGAAAGATTAATACAGTATAATACTTTTACAGTATAAAAATTCTTCAGTCTTCATCTGTTTCGATCTTAGTCCATAGATCGTCCTCAGCTTAATAAAGACTTGAGCACGCTGTGGGTCTCTTAAGAGTGAACCAGAAGGAGGAGTAACCTCTAAGTCCCTCCTCTCTTGGTGCTAAAAGTAGGAGAACATCTTAGCCTATTCATACTTAATATGGCTCGTTACATCTCTATTGCCTCACCCTGGGCTAACATCTAAGTCCGTTGACACTCCCTCCATTGCGGTTTATAGCTGGATTTTCTTTTTTAACAAATCCCACAGCGTGCTCAAGTCTTTATTAAGCTGATGACGAACCTTGGACTAAGATCGAAACGTCCTACACTTCAACTACAGAGTACAGATGAAGACTGAAGTATTTTTGCCTACGATGGACAACTCCTGTACGACTGAGAACCTACGCAAAAAGTATACTTTCTTCATCACAACAAAATTTCGTTTTGTCCCAATTACAAGCCTCATGATGCAAACGCCAGAACAGTAGGTGGCAGAATATTTGTCCCCGTCATGTCCCCACTTCATGTTTTCAAGTTATAATTCACTACACTTTACACTTTTAATACTCAATAACAAATTCTTCAGTACTACTTTAGTCATCGTTTAGTTTAATTTCAGATTCGCCCTAGTTTTAGCTAACCTTTATCATGTATTAGACAAATGTTTTACGCTCACTCGTGATTCATTGTCTTTAGAGAATGTGAAAAATCAAACGATCTTTCATCCTCAAACCAGAGGTGGGCGGACGCCGTTCAACTCCACACAACATGACCATTCTCACGGAGAGACTTCCATTTCAAATCACAAACCAAACCCATCCACCAACATATTCATAAGGGTTAAACAGGCAGATAAAGATTGTCACAAAACCAAATGAAGTTACCATATTTTCCCTCGGTCACAGCTCTGAACAGAAAACACCACTGACTTCATCTTCACATTTTGGGGTAAGAGTATCACATTTTTATAATAGCCTATTGGTATATTTGCTCAAAGTTACATAGTAGTTGATTGAAAATACAGCACATTCGACTGTGGTACACTTGTATTTGCTATCAGCTGATGTAGGACTGAAAAAAGTATACATATATATAAAAAAAAAACATAACTTTGTTCATAAATTTGTTCATGCCATTACAAATACATCTCGGTTTAGATTTAGACAACCAGCCACTGGGCATTATATTGACACTATTATTTAAATACAATTTGGCTAAGTCTGACAAGGCATGCTAACACCCACTTAACCACTGTGCACCACACGGCCAGACACACAATCATGAGGCGTAAAGTGCAAGCTAACATGCCCGTGACATGTCGGCTAGTCGGTTTATCAAAGAACACACCAGGATTATGTCCGGGATGGCGCGGAAACGTTGGCAGTAGTCGTAAATCTCCTTTCTCGCTGTGCCTCTTTCCGATAATGTTACAGAGACAAGGATATGGAATGTATTGTTGAGCTCATATGTTATGGTCTATTTAGAAGCGCTGCTGCTTGAACCGGCTTGTACTGTACCTACATTCACAGTGGCTATAAATGTCCCGACCAAAGTCGTTTCTCACATAAATCTGGATTCCTTCATAATAATATCAAAAATTGAGAAGTAAACATTTAACCCTTGTTTTTTTTTACTGTTACAATGGTCATATCAGCAAAATAGGTCTATTTACTGATTATTTTGTTTCAGTTTGCACTTTGTTTTGGTTAATTTTGTATTGTTACATTCTTTAATTTAGTTATAGTTTATTTTTTTTTTTATATATATAAATGTACCATTGGCTCTTTTATTAAGGTCAATAATGGCCTTATGAGGCTCAGTTTTAACATGCACAGTAGTGTGAGTTATTTATAGCTAAAATAAAAATAATCGTTAGATTAGTCGACTAATCGATGATTAAAATAATCGTTAGTGACAGCCCTACATGTGCAAAAGCCTTTATGCGTTGTTAAAAAATAGATTTTATTCAAACTTTTTCACAGGAATTTGTCAATCCACTTCCAGTTCTGCTCAAAACGACCACATTTGGAGAAAATATGAATGATTTTAACCATTACATAGCCAATTCAAAAACATCACAGATGACGTAAAAATCGCACAAAACTTGTCCCATTGGGTTTGCCAAAGATTGGTAACAACTTGGATTTGAATAGTTTGTTGGGATGTCTATGGCCACTAACTCTCCCATTGGGGAGAAAAAAAATAAACCATGGTTTTAGACTGCAGGATGAATTTGTCAGGTATGAAAAATAACCACACTGGTCTGTTGAAAATCATTAAAAGATATCAGATCTTCGAAGAGTGTACCAAAATGTAAAATCAAATTTTACATTCACATTTTAAATGGGCCATTTTGTGTGTTACTTTTTACACCGTCCAAGACCTTGTTTTTTCATAATGGCCATTGAGGTGTAAAAATCACATATTTCGTTTCCCAAATTTAGTAGTTTTGAGCAGAACTCGAGTGGATTGACATGATAAAAAACATAACAGAGCGATGGTGTTTCAAATGGTAAAGCAGGTTGTCTTATAATCAGGAGGTTGGCATTTCAAATTTCAGCTCCCGCAGGTGCACACTGTTTGACAAATCAAACATTTTAAGACTTGGTCTGCAAAAACATTGTTCAACCACCTCTTTTCAAGGAATGTTGAAAGGATATTTTACACCATCCAGAAAATGTGGCTAAACTTTCAGCGTTGGGGGGCCCCGAGTGGATGTGGGTCCCTGTTCATCTGATTAATCCACTGTTTGCAAGAAACGGCTCTGGTCATCACTTCTCTCTATATTTCAATGAGCAGCAGCTTTTGGGCACATCACATTTTCAGCTTAATAACTTTATGACTGTTGAAAGCTCAGATAAATTGGCATTTCATTACCTTGAAAATATGAAAATTATTTTAACAGCTGTAGTCCTTTTGATGACATTGTTAACACTAAATTTCCATTATGAATTGTTTGATTAAGGGCAGTGTTAACGTGTATGAGCATATTAAGAATAAAGGGGCACTTCTCTAAGCTCCTGATAAAAAATAAAAAAAATAATAGTAGTAACAAAAGTAAACCAAAACAATGTATATCTGTGATCACTTAAAATATGATTTGTACAATAGTTACAACTAAAATGCCAAGATTCATCACTTGGTACAATAATATTGTGCCTGATTTTTCCAAGTCTGTTACGTGAAGCTGTTAGCACTGCACTGTTCAAACTGTTGTCTCAAATACCAAGATCCGGAGTGTCCAAGATCCGGCCTCTTGAAATGACCTGCGAAAACATGGCACTGAGAGAACCACTAAATATTGTGCAAATAATAGTTTTTACACATCTAATTCTCCCTGGGCTTTAACCAAAAGCCAAACTCTGAATGACCCAAAATGATGCTACAATGAAGTGAAAGTAAAACGCTGTAATGATTTCCATTTCAGGCACAGTTTCACAGTTCTGGCTCTTTGCACAATTTTCTATACACCGCATGCCAACAAAACCCAAAGGCAATCTGTCAGGTACTGTGGCCATGTACCGTACAGTCCCTGCTCTTCTGTGTTAAGAGGAGAAGTGTCTCAACTCTTTTTTTTTCTGCAAAAGGATTAACTCTAGTCCATCAGTCACAACTTCTGCTGCGCTGACACGCCCTTCCAGTAATCAAGAATGTCATGGAGGTCCTCTCCTTTTGCAAACTGCACCTTTTTACGAAGGGCATTTCCAGCTGTAACATAACATGCCTCATCGCGCTGGCCTTTACGGTATGGACGAAAACGCTCCCAGATGCGCAGCGTACTCTCTGTGGAGTACTCCGGGCTGGAGGAGTAGCCGGAGTAGCTGGAATGGTGGCGCACAGGTGAGAGCTGGGAGTAGGATGCTGCGTCTCTCCGGGTGCGGGTCAGAGGCTTCAGAAAGGACACCTTCTGGGCTGGGGAGCCCTGGTGAGAGCCTTCGTAATACAGAGCTGGGACAGAGTGGCGGTGCTCCGCACAGTGGTAGTCCTGTTGCACATCCAGCTGCTGCTGGGGCTGCTGTTGGGGCTGCTGATGGGGCTGCTGATGGGGCTGCTGATGGGGCTGCTGATGGGGCTGCTGATGGGGCTGCTGATGGTAATGATGAGACCTCTGGTTCTCCTGATGCTGAGCACCAACACCACCACTGTCACAGCCACCACCACCCCCTCCACAATTCCCACTGCCCACTAAAGGGAGCCTTTCCAGGGGCTCCCCACAGCCCACGGGGCTGGCCCGGTCAGGGTACTGCTGCTGGGGCTGGTTGCACCCATCTGGACTCCGTGGTTCAGAAACATCCAGACTGTAGACCCTAGCTCCACCACGGTCTCGGTCTCGCCCCATGGAGCCACAAGAGGTGGTGCTGCACTGTTTCTTTACTGCATTTACTCCAACACTCGCTGCGTCAGCGCTCATTTGCCGCTGGACAGGACGAACTGCAGTGGCTGGTGGAGGGGGGCGATAGGGGGGAGTAACTATAAAACCTCCACCAGTGATACCTGGGCGCTCTGACAGTGGGACAGTCAAGGGAGGCATTGGAGTGGGAGTAGGGGCTTTGCTCGGGACGCTGACTTGGCAAGTCTCTGTCACCCCTGGAGAGAGCGGGATGAGACCTCGAGTGAGTGAGGAGTTACTGTTCGGGGGAGGGGAGGTGGGGTTTGAAGAAGACGGGGTGCTTGTGGAGACTCCTGAAGCAGCCACAGCAGCAGCGTCCAGTTTGAGGGCATCTATGCAGTTGTTTATGATCTGGTTCACCTTATCCACCTCCATAGCAATTGTGGAGATTTCTGAGGCAGATCCACGACCGTCATCATCCGAGTCATCTCCCATGTCTGTTCCATCATCATCCCTTAAATCTTCTGCCCGTAACCCACCATGACCACCGTCCCCCATCCTGTCCATTCCTGCCCCTGAACGTATGTCCATATAGTTCCCTTTATTTGTGGCCAGAGCCTCTGAAAATGCTGTGGCCATCTTTTCAACTTGAGGAATACAGGAGAGTCTGGAGGAGCTAGTGTTGGCTGAGTGGAGCATCCCTGAGCTGGATGATGTGGACATGGGTAGCTTGCTTCCGTGGTGGTGCTGGTATTGATGATGATCCCTGGACTGCTCCTGGAGTTTGTGCACCGCTGAGGGATCATTGGCGACTGCGGCAGCCACCTCCGGACCATAGCGCATTTCCAGGATGGTCTTCTTGACGCAGATGGATTTCTTTTTCTCATCGTGCATGCGCTTCTTTCGCAAACAGTAATATACAAGGCCTAGAACGATTAACATACCAAAGAGGCAGCCCACAATCGTCATGATGTAGTGGGTGGTGGTGGAGGGTGCAGGGGGCATTTCATCCGGATTTTGGGCCCGCGTGGCAAACGAAATGCAAGTGTGGTTGTAGCGCTGGGAGTTCCGAATGGACGCCACGCAGAATGTGTAGTTGGTGTGCGCCTTGAGCTTGTTGAGTGTTATCAGCTCCTTCGTGTTCTTCAAATTCATAACGTCTGACACAAATGTATAGTTGTATTGCGTGAGAATGTACATCTTGCTGAAGGGACGCGGGATACTCACAAAGAGAGAAGCCGAGGACAACGACACATGACGGAGCTTGATAGTCGGAGTGAAATTTCTATCCGTTGATGAGGAAGTTGTGAGTTGGTTGGGCCCGATACCGCCAAACATATCCAGCCCATAGCCTGATGATGCCTCGGGATCTGGTGGTATTGAAGTGTATCCCGGTATCATCACTCCATCTCGGCAGCGGGTGGACAGGATGTTTTTAGCGTTGCGACTTGCCGGTCCGGCCGCGATGGGACTCAGCAAGGGATACCCAAACATTTCTCGGGGCGTTTCGCACTGCAGTCTATCATAGGTGTGCGTGACGTTGTTGAAGGACTCCAGCCAGAATAGGAAGCTGTACAAGTCGCAGCCGCAATGGAAAGGATTGGCCGCCAGTTCGCACACCATTAGCCGGTTGAGGACCGCGAATGTGGTAGGGTCAATCCGGGCCAGTTTGTTGGATGACAGGTCGATGCTGCTGAGGCTAGGGCACTCCCAAAAGGCATTGTTGGCGATGACTTCGATTAAGTTGTGTTGGAGAAAGAGACTGTTCATGCGGCCCAGACCTCGGAGCATGCCCTCGGTGAGGTTAGTCAGTTTGTTGTAGCCCAGCTGCAGAACCTGTCAAAACACAAGTGGAGTTTTAATATTTAAACATGGGTAAATATTTCAGAGTATGCTCACAGAAGTGTTCCTTAGCAATAGCACACTCAAATTAATTAGGATGATTTACAAAGCACTTGGCAGATGTCAGAAGATTTACAGCCGTTAATGTATACTAGATTTTTGTTTTTAAACTCCAGGTTTGGTAATAGGAACTTGTGTCATGTTTAATAAATTACTTAATGAAGAAATATGAGAAAATATTAATTAAGATATCTATTAGAAATGTCAAATTTAAGCAGCTTTTTAAATTCTGACAGCAATGTTTCTTCTAGCAAGAAATATAAACTTTACTTTGACATTGTGGCATTACAAGTTAACATTTATACGTAACAGCGATTATTGGTTTTAATAAATGGAGTTGGGGTTAGTTAATCATGATTTATCACTTATTAAGAGCTGACTCTTAGACATCCATTAATTTCAAAGAGCTACTTCAAAGTCTGGTTTCCAATTATAATGAGAGGTCAGCCTGATAAGTCATTGTGAACTAATTGTGTTTCATCATGTAGCTTATGGACCGGATTTCACAAAGAAAACTTCAAAGAAACCACGCTACTGTTGCTAAATCTGATGCCAAATCATGTTTAGAGTAAAACGCTTTTGCATAACTACAAAATGTAAGACGCAAGGCCTGACATGGTGGTACAAAAAGCAGCTGCATTTCAGATTTTGGTTTCTCATAAAGCTACAAGGCCGCACAGAGTAAACTCATTTATCTATCACATTTGTGTCACTAATATAATATAACCCGTGTCTTTACTAAATCAGGCACAACACACTGTGAAATTGCTTGTGCTATTTTTGTAGTATAGTGCTTGCAATTTAAAATGTGGCTTAGTAAATCAGGCCCAAAGTGCTTTACAGATTAAAATTGCCTGCAGTGTCTCCTTCTCTGCTGTGATGCGGTTTTGTTCAGTTACATGTATACAAAAATAAGTAAAACAGAGAAAAATATTCATTGATAGTATCACAGTATTTGAATAATCTCTCATACATGTGTACAGGAGCTGAACAAAGGTTATGTATCTTATCTGTTCTGGGTTGTTATAGTGTTGAACAGATTTCACCTTTCACCACCAGAGGCTTCGTCAGCAACTAATGATTTTCTGTCAGCTGGCTGTATACTTACAGATCAAGTAGAAATGTTTTATTCTTGTTATTGGATGCACCCATCTTTATTCTAAAGAGCTTCACTCTTGTTCAATAGCCTCCATTGTTTAGTGAGAATCAACAATTCTGTTTACATTGACCTGGTATCTCATTAACGGTCTATTGTCGCGCCCCGGGCTTTGCCTCAGAGTCGTTAACAAGGCCCTTGATAGTGTGCTTTCAACGAGTGACCGAGAGGGCTGCTGTAAATAAAGTTATTATACTGTATTAAAGGCCACTTTGCCTATTGAGTGAAGGATTCTGTTTGTTCACATCCCTTTCAAACCATGCCTTATTCTCAAGCGTCCTCAAGGCTAAAATGACGCATGCAGTTGTGGCCAAAAGTTTACAAACCCCTTTAAGTTTACATACCCTTTTAATCGTTTGGCCATTTTTTCATAGAATATGAATGATAACACAAAACTGTTTTTGTCCACTCATGGTTAGTGGTTGTGTGAAGCCATTTATTGTCAAAGAAAGTTTACGCATTACGCATTGTGAAACGGAAACTACTCAAATGTCCCTGATCAAACGTTCACATGACCTTCAACAACTGCCAGGAGAATTGTTCAGGAGCAAAGAAAAACTCACTTCAGCTGAAATACAGGACTCTCTGAAAAAATTGATGTTTTTTTCCAAGATGCATAATATGTAAACTTTTGATCAGGGACATTTGGCTAGTTTCTAGTTGAAAAGTGTAAACAAATAGGTTTTTTGACAATAAATGGCTTCATGCAACCACAAACCATGAGGCAAATAAAGGTTTTTGTGTTATCATTCATATTCTATGAAATGTATAAGTTAGCATACCATGACCGAAACTGTAACTGTATATTGAGCCTTTGTCTACAATGGAAAACTCATGTGCAACTAAGAGAATACATCAGTGGTCCCAAACACATTTTGGGCCATGGGTCGAAATTTTCTGCGAATATATTGCAAAAATAGATAACAACCGGACATTTTAAATGCAAATACATTATTGAGACATAGTTGTACAGAACTCAAAACATAACTCATTTGTTTTGATTTCTGTACAACTATGTCTCAATAATGTATTTGTATTTCAATTTACACAGGCCAGAGTAGGCATAACTGTCCAATAGGACTAAAGAAAAACTAATAGGCTGTAAAACGCAGCACAGTCCATTGTAAATGGACTTTTTTATGCTATGAAATTTACAATTTCTTTGTTATTTATGTTTCATGTTGCACGAGTACACCAAAGAAAATTCCTAGTCTTTGAAACCTTCATTGACAATGGCAATAAACTCTATTCTGATTCTGATATGTTTTGTTCACAAAAAGAATTGCCTCAGGGGCCAGATAGCTCTGAGGGGATCTGTGCCACCCCTGTGTTACACAAACATCTTTCCCATCCTTTACAAGTAACCATTTGAAATACTGGCATGTATTTACAGTATGTTTTTAATCCAACCCAATTCTACTTCTTGTTTTGCACATTTCCAACCAGCAAGGCTCTTTAAAATGACCCTGACAGCCCTGTAGAAAAGTTGTAAATAAAAGCACACAGCCCTTTCAGACCATGTCGAACTAACCTTACCAGCTCTGCTCTAGTGCTTATGCTTCCTCGTTGACATGGGAAAGGCACATGCTTAAAACTCAATTCGTTACATACAACCAGAAAAAACCCAACGACTTTCTCCCTAACATCCCATTCCCTTGTCAATTACCTGCAGATTGGCTTGTCCGGCGAACGCCCCGTCTTCGATATAGCTAATCTCATTCTTGGTGAGGTTCAGGTCGGTCAGATTAGTGAAGCGGTACATGGAGCTGAACAACACGGCCTTCAGCTTATTTTCATTCAGCCTGAGATCATGCACCGTGTTGTTGATGTGCTGAGGGATGGTCTCGAAGGGGGGCTGATTCTGACTGCAGATCGCGAGCCACACATAGCCTTTGTCTCCCTCGATAAGCCAGCAGTCCGCCTCCGTGGCATGGGGCAGGAGCGAGAGCGAAAATACGAACAAGAGGAGGGACGAGGTATAGCCTTGCATGGTGTCAATAGTAGGAAATTAATAAGATCCTTTAGGGGTGTGTTGAAAAGATCCTTTAGGAATCTGTTGAAAAGATCCTTTAGGAATCTGTTGAAAAGATCCTTTAGGAATCTGTTGAAAAGATCCTTTAGGAATATTGTTGGTTATTGAGGTCACTGTATAGGGTTTCAACAGAGGTGCAGGGGGTTGGTAGTAGGAAGGCTTTATTATTCCAGTCACAGCGCGGTGGTCATTGTGGCAGGTAGCAGGTGGTCCATGTCATATTGTATTGGACGGCAGAGGAAGCTGACGCAGCATCTCTTCATAGTCCTTTCACATGAATGGGTCCATACGGTAATGAAGAAACTGTAAAAGAGAAGAGAGATAGAGGGATGTATGAGGAAAAAGTCTGCTAATTTGCATTTGAAGACGATTGCAGATGGCTTTGTGGGTAAATGTTACATCTTTGTGAAAAACAAAGCATTTGCAGTTTGGCACTGTTATGCATATTTAAACAATATGGTATTTCTTCGTACTGTAGTGTTCTGTTGATAAAAGCATTGGGCCTCATTCATAAATGTTTTCTTAAGAAAAAGTTAAGAACCACTTTAAGACGTTTCTGGAAAATCTTAGGTCTGATTCACATGTGCTAACAAGACAAAAACTCTTCTTAAAGAGAAATGCCAGACACTGAATATGACACTAAGCAACACTCCCCTCATTATCATGACATTTACATAACATTGACTATGGAAATACAAAGACACGCCTTCTAAACTTCCATATATGGGCATGACAAGAGCATGAGGCTATACTAGTTCTGTGTGGAGTTTTCATGCTCTCATGTTTTGGTTACACTTTAGACTATGGCCTGGTAACTACTGGTAACTACAAGGTAATTACCCTAGTAATTAATTGCTATCAAAAACACAATAATTACCCAGTAAGGTAAGTAACCCTAACCCTAACCCTGACCCTAACCCTTAGGTAATGAATCCTAACCCCTTTACTAGGGTAATTACCTAGTAGTTAGTAATTACCTAGTTGTTGCCGGGTCATATTCTAAAGTGTAACCAAAACATGTATAATAGGCAATAGGAATGATGTCTGTGTGTGAGTGAATGGTGGTGGTCTGAAGGTCCGTTAGCGCCAGATGTGGGCAGCCACACTTCTGTCAGTCTGCCCCAGGGCAGCTGCCACTATCATGTTTGGAGTGAAAGTAAATTGTGCTTTGTGTGACTATGTCTGTGAAAAACACTATATAAATAAAGCTCTTCTTCTACTTGAGTACATGTGAGTAACTTTTTTTTTTTTTTACACTTTTTGGAGTAATTTTCACACAGTACTTTTTACTAATAGAACATTACTCTTATTGTAAATAGCCTTGTGTATTTTGTCATAAGTCCCTCCTCTGATCATGACATGTTTGAACCTGCCCAGAGCAGAGTGGGCACTAAAGAGCTGCAGCTGTCACCTGTGGAAGTCTCGTTCAGACTAACTGTCTCCGCTTTATACCACCACTGATCACTGTCATTCACTCAGAGAAATAGTTTTAAATTAAATTATTTTTAGAAATATGCTGCTCATGCTGTGAAAAAAAAAAACCTCTGAAAAGATTTAATTACACCTTTACAACGTCATCTCGATTTAAATAGCACCTACAGCAAAACATTGTATCAGTCTTGTACTTAACTATATTTCGAATTTGTAGTCAGAATTACTGAGCCATGGCACCTAAAATGTTTAAATTTTTACTAATAACTAGCTTATTCAAAAACTGAAGTACACATCCAAACTATCCTCTGAAAAAAATATTTATGTCACAAAATGAAATCTTAAATATTTGGCAATTTTTTCATGAATGACAACACAAAAGTCTTTTTTTCCACTCATGTTTAGTGGAAGCCATTTATTGTTAAAGAACCGAGTTTACTCTTTTGAAATCATAATGAAACAGAAACTACTTAATGTCTCTGATCTAACGTTTACATGACCTTCAACAACTGCCAGGAAAATTGTCCAGGAGCATAGAAAAACTCACTTCAGCTGAAATACAGGACTCTCAGACAAAATTTGACCTGATGTTTGTTTCAAGATGCACAATATGTAAACTTTTGATGGGGGACATTTGGCTAGTTTCTAGTTGAAAAGTGTGAACAATAAATGGCATCACACAACCACTAACCATGAGTGAAATAAAGGTTCTTTCTCTTCATATTCTATGAAATGCATAAGTTTTGGCCACAACTGTATATAAATAAAACACATGTACCATCAGTTTTATGTCATTAATCAACAGCGAATTCTAACTGAGATCTCTAAATGTATCCCCTTCCCATTCACCAGCAGCGTTTCCTCTTAAAACGATCCAGGACATTGCCGCAGGACCCATTTTCCCAACAACACTTGCCCTGTCTTGTCCTCCACTTTCCCCTCATTTTTGCTAATCAGCCTGGTCACCATGATTCCCCTGTCCTCCTGCCAGTCACCCACCCTCCTCGGAGAACAGCGCTTCCTCTTTTAGACACCAACGCGGCATTAATCACGCAAACGCTGACAGCACATTGTCTCTTCTGTCGGCCCCTCGCTATGACACCGTGCTGCCAAAAAAACCATAAGCTCTCTATCCAAATCTGCATGTCATTTGAATAGCAGTCAGGCATCAACCAAAGAACGGGATTAGGTGCCTGTTGCATCATGACAGGCATTGTATCTGAAACCCTGCAATTACATAAAACTTGAAAAATGATCTGAAATCCATTGAGCGTGGAGACCTGATACGACCTCCCTGTTAAACAGTGTGCGCTTTCATCTCGCATATTCTAATGTATTCTAAGATGTCCCCCGCGCAACCCACACATCCTGCATTCTGTTATGTTGTTTATCACCTTTCATCTTAAGAAGAAGACAAAAAATCTATCATTTACAATCTGAAAGCCATGACGTGAAGTTTATAAGCCCAGCTTCAGACATCTTAGCCTTGGTATTGCCAGTCGTTGATATGAAACAGCTCTTAAGACATATTTAGGAATGTAGTTATGCCAAACGCCAGCAGAGGGAGTAAGTCTTCTGAAACAACCTAAAAACAAGCTTAGCCATGGCTGGGTTGAAGTCCAAACCAAATCTGATGAAGGCATACAGTATGAACTTTAAAAACATGACATTTACGTTGTTAGGGAGACAGATTAAATCTGCAGAGTTACTCAAGTGGAAGGTAATCGTATTTGTGTAGCACTTTTTGCATGAATCAAGTCATCCAAAGCACTTCTGGCCCTTGGGTAGACTGACAGAAGCACAGCTGCCAGTCACTCATACGCCACTCACACAACTACGATCTTAAATCCTGGCATTACCAGGGCCACCCCTGCTTCGCTTCTGACGAGGTGCTACTCAAATGTGCAAATGACAATAAATTCCCCCACAAGCTATGTTTTTGATGAGTGAAATACATAATAGTTAAAATATAAATAGCAAATAATTCTAATCAAAACTCATGCACACAACAAAGATGATATTTATCTGACGAACCGGTGCTTGAGCGGTTAGAGCTCTTGCCTCATTACAAGAAGGTCCAGGGTTCCAGACTGGGGCGGGGCCTGTCTGTGTGGAGTTTGCATGTTCTCCTTGTGCCTGTGTAGGTTTGCGCTGGGTGCTCCGGTTTCCCATACCTCCAAAACATGCTGGTCAGGTTGGTCCACAGTGGCAGCGCACAGAGTTGCAGCAGCTCAGGACTAAACATCCATCTGACCTACGCAATTTCGATGTACAATTGTATAAGTAAGGGATAATGTATAAGAACGCAGGGCGAAACAAGACCGGTTCGCCGTGTCGGTACTTATTTTTCTGATAATGTGCTGCGTTCTATACATTATCCCGCTTATTATACGGCTACTTGCCAACTGAACACACACAAAATAAACTTCATACAGTCCACTTTTATTAAGGCCGAAAGGTTTATTTAATGACGGTATTCCGCGGCAAATAAAATAGTTCCCAAAAGTTTGGGCGCTGCTTGGCAACGTTTGTTGGGATTCCAGGCAGTGTGGCTAGGCTAGTAGCAGCAAGGCTACTTATTGTTCCCATTGAAGGTGCAGTTGGAGAGGAGGAATGGTGGTGCATCCCTGGGTAAGTTGAAAATCGGACTCCCGTTAACCTCACGAGGGATTTCCCCAACTTCTCAAGGATAAGTGACCGGACTACTTGCGGAGTGATATGAAAGACCTGTATTACAAGCACAAACTCCATTGCCATTGACAGCGGTCATTATTTTTTCAAAGGTCCTAAAACAATGACCGGTAGAACTTTGGGAAATCCCATTAAAGTCAATGGAGCGTTGTACTTGCATTGTGAAGAGCCGTATAATAATGACAAATAAAGCACTTTATTTAATTGCTTTACCTTCTAGAGGTCTTCTGTAAACTACATCATGCATAATCTAATTTCTTTATGATCTGTCACATCTGTGCAGGAAAATACAGCAAAAATGCCAAATAAAATTCACAGGAGTTATCTATCAGCCTAAATCATTCCAGAATGGATGAAACATACATAAGGTTTGTGCTATTTTTTACATTTTCCATGTACAAGCACTTTTAGAATATGAGATACATGTCTTTGGGTTTTTAATGCTCTGCTACAGTGCCTCTCGTAAGTACTAATACACCTTGAACATTTGCACATTTTGTCATGTTTACAACCATAAACATAAATATTTTATTTTGATTTTTTTACTGAAAGTTCACACACAAGTAACAGACAACTGTGAAGTGAAAGCAAAATGATACATGATTTTGTTATTTTTCAAAAAATAGAAAACCGAAAAGTCTGGCATGCACAAGTATTCATACAGCATGAGTTAATACTTTGTGGAACCCCCTTTTTCTGCAATAACAGCAGCAAGTCTTTTGGGGTATGACTCTACAAGATTTGCACATCTAGAGACTGAAAGTTTAGCCCATTCCTCTTTACAAAACAACTCAAGCTCTGTCAAATTAGATGGAGAGCGTTTGTGAACAGCAGTTTTCAGGTCTTTCCACAGATTTTCTATTGGATTTAGGTCTGGACTTTGACTGGGCCATTCTAACACATGAATATGTTTTGTTTT
>OMNZ01024493.1:10623-22281 GCA_900303255.1 Lesueurigobius sanzi | reverse complement strand
TTGGCTGTGTTTGGAGGAAGAAGGATGAGTATCATCCCAATAATACCATGCCTACAGTGAAGCATGGGGGTGGAAGCATCATGCTCTGGGGGTGTTTTTCTGCACAGGGGACAGGACGACTGCACTGTATTAAGGAGAGGATGAACGGGGCCATGTATTGTGAGATTTTGGCCAAAAACCTCCTTCCCTCAGTGGAGCCCCAGTCCGAGGGACATTGACAGTCATCATTAGCCTCTTCTATTTTCTGACAATTGCTCCAACAGTTGTCCTTTTGACACCAGGCTGCTTGGCAATTGCCCCGTAGCCCTTTACAGCTTTGTGAAGGTCTACAATTTTGTCTCTGGTGTCTTTTGACAGCACTTTGGTCTTGCCCATGTTGGTAGTTAGACTTTTGACTGATTGTGGGGTTCACAGGTGTCTTTATGAAAGCTAAGAACCTCAAACAGGTGCTACTAAATTAGAATCACGAGTGTAGTTGGACTATTTAAAAGCAGAATAACTTTCTTTGAGGGTCAGAATTCTAGCTGATAGACAGGTGTTCAAATACTTATTTTCAGCTGTATCACACAAATAAATTGTTAAAAAATCATAGATTGTGATTTCTGGATTTTTCTTTTTAGATTATCTCTCACACAGTGGACATGCACCTACCATGAACATTTCAGACCCCTCCATGATTTCTAAGTGGGAGAACTTGCAAAATAGCAGGGTGTTCAAATACTTACTTTCTTCACTGTATATTAAGGTTAAGGTGAGTTTAAGGTGAACTTTATTGTCCCCGTAGGGAAATTTGTCCTCTGCATTTGACCCATCCTTCGATGCTGCTGGGGCAACCAGTCAGGAGCAGTGTGCGACCGCAGTGCAGCACCCGGGGCCCATCTCCCACCGGGTGCTTCGGTTTATTCCAGCCATTGGTTACATGTGTATGAGATTTTTGCATCAGGAAACTGCAATAACATGTCTGACAATTTGGTTCAAATAATTTGCATTTGCTTTATGTGTTTTGGTTTTCTGCTGAAAATAATAATTATTACAAATGATCCATTTGAAGTAATCGTTTCTCCATTGTTATGTACCTGTCATTGCCAAACTCAAACTTGGCGGGGCCGTTCCTGAGGAAGCTCCCGTTGATCCATGTGGGAATAGTGCCCTGGACTGTGGTGGGGATGGGGTCAGGTGTTTCTTCCACAGAGGCCACGAGAGGTGCCAGGGTCTCCAGCCCGCTGGCCACTGGGCACCGCTGCCTGCTGGGGACTGAACACAGACCACAGCCATTGATTAGCTGTGCTCAAACACAGTACATCATGTAATCCCCCGAGATAAAGAGCGGGAAATCTTTAGACACTATCTGGATACAGTACTGAGCGAGAACAACGACTGAACTTTTAACCCCACCATCTCGCACAGGCAGGTGCATACTCTCAATGGACTTCTACAGAGAGGAGCTTTAATCCTTTGTAACTTTGAACTTTCAGAATGCAGACGTGAGAGTAAAAGTTACTTTATCTTTTTAAATGAATAGCATCCTCTTTCATTTCAGCCGTTTGCTTCTATTGTTGCCAAACAAAATCACCAGTGAAAATACCAGAGCTTTACTTATTAGCCTTAAGACCCTCATTGGAACTAGGACATAAATTATAATTTCTTGAGATGCCCTCTGAGTTCAACTATAATGATCAGACACATCTTTGCAGCTGATTTATCCCTAAAGAAATTTGGTGGTAATAACCCTCCGGGGTCGTGCCCTGTGGATGACACCCACACTATCTCCCGCGTAACTGTTATCCAATAACCAGTTTGTGATCATTACCTCAGATCTGCACACGTAATAGAGGTTGTAAAATATATATGAGCCAGGCATGATTAAATAAATCAAATTATGCCAGTCACACACTGGGCTGGTTGCAACATCACAGGCATTATTTTGACTGGATGAATTGTTATTGCGGCCAATCAACGAAGCAGAAGAAATGTCCTCTCCCCTGACACCAGTAGAACAGACAATAAAGCGGACCGTGTGCTATAAAAGATAACCACTCCCGGCTTTAGTGTGTTGTCTGAGGGCTTTTATTGAGTTTATGGCAAATGAACCTTGAATTTGTACATTTGTTTTTATGTTATTTAGCAAAAAACCTAAAATAACATGTTTGAACGCTGTATCTATTTATTTTTTTGTATTAGCAATCAAACGACTGGCTTAAAAATGAGGAATATTGCTTTTAACATCTTTCCTGTGGAACAGCGACGCCTCAATATAAAGTACCTGACCTTGCCGGGTTCACTGTTGTCATATTGCAATTATTTTCCATCTTAGAAACACGACAGCCACTTCTCATCTTCTTAACGGCTGAGTCAGTCTAAGAGCTATTAATGAGACATTGTACATGTTCTTTCAAAAAAGCTCGTATTCAAACGGAAACACAAGGATAAGTACAATGGAAATGTCTTTTTTTTTTTTTTGCCGCTCTGGATGGGAACGCAAAAGAACAGCATTATGATTAAAACAAAAGCTCCGCGTGCCTCGGCCCTGGCACGTGCGCGGTCGCTGTGAGGCTTTGTCGACGCTGGTAAAACATTGCATTGCGAACGTAGCCAAATCCTAATGCAACCCGTGCTGTGTTCAGGATCAGGACTAGAATCGGTTTGTTTGTGTACGCTGCTCGCACGCAAATAGGACAATGCAGTGAGGAACTACTTTTTTTAGTTTAGTAACACGTTTTGTATTACTAATGGGTGTTGCTTGTCTGTTTAGCAGCTTTTTTTGGCTTTTGCTTCCAAACATTTGATCAGATACAGATCACATTGACCTTTGCTACACATGCTCATCTGTTTAAGTGTCCTAACCCAGAGCATTCACATTTGTACAAGGGGATAAAACCAGCAAAAAATAAATAAAAATGACCTTTCATCGTATTGAAAGAGCGTCACCCTTTTCTTTTCATCTCAAACACATCCTCCGTGCCTTTATTAACTAAGACATGCCGTGATTAATAAAGGCATTTTCTTTTCATCCAGTGAGCGTTTTGGGTTCCTTGTATTTTTTATAAATCGACTACCCCTTCCCCAAAGAGCACCGCTGTTTTTGATCAATTTTGTATTATCCTCTGAACGTCCAGGAAGAGTTCCTTTTATTAAATTCTTAATCATGGTTTAGTTAGTTCATTTTTCATCTTGTGCACTGCGGAAGCTTCCACGTTTTGTGTTGCAATGTTACAAGAGCACAAAACATAGACTACAGGCTGCTCTTGCGTTGGGTTATCAATGTGAAGCATTTAGAAGAGGGTGTAATGTATTTAAACCACAAAAGCATGTTTGTTTAGTTGTGTGAATCACTTTCTGTGTATAATTTGAGCTTTAGAACTTGCCATGTAGAGCAGCGATACTAAGCAGCACCAGTAAGTATGCAGTAGTATTTATGTAATGGTAGTCACAGTTGTATACTTCTTATTACTAGCTCAAATACTGTACGCTTTCTTCTTTGTGAATGGAAATGCTCTTTACTTACTGGGAGATGCAGTTGTCTTGGACATGGTGGAGCCCTGTGCCTCTGACCGGGCAAATCCGGGATTTATTTTATGCGCACCCTCGAGTGACCTTTGAACCCTGGGCCAAGTTCAGGAAGTGGTCACGGAGAAAGCCAGTCTGTTACAACACGGAAAAGCAGAACTGTCATCACTACTAATCTCTATGTAGAAAACACTGTATCGACGTGTGTCCTGTGAGCAATACAGTCCTTATAATTACAAATTGACTTAAAAATAAATTGACAAATTAAATAATGTGATTATGCAGCCCATAAAAAATGGATTATATATGGCACTTATCTAAAACACAGACCCTGAACCAGCTGTATCTAATCTCTCCACATTATTAACCAATGTAGTTCAAGTTCAAGTTACTTTATGGTGTCATTTCTAGTATAAGCAAAGTCTATACACGATTCACAATGCTGCATGAGAACAAGATGCAATATCTGTCGTGAATAATGCAAAAACAAAATTATTTCATTTTGACACAGTTCATCCACTACATTTAAAGCTTAAACCTAAAAAATACCAAATCAGGACCAAAACAAAACTAAAGAAAATTGTGTTGATTAAAGTGTACTTCTGCCCATTAGCATTACCCATTTTTGCAATCGTTTGTGGCTTCTTGTGATGGATGTTGCGTTAGCTCGTATGCTAATGGTGAATGGTTTCAATTGAGCACTTTTCCACCGACATTAGGCGTTCAGAGCGCTTTCTGTACATCAAGGAACCACTCGCCCATTCACAGGCTCATCCATACATCACCGTACGCAGACACGGGAGGCCAGGTGGCTGAAGTGTCTTGCCCAAGGACACAACGACAGCGTGCACCTACCAGAGCTCGAATACTATAAAGAGGTTATGCACATTTTAAATCTAAATAGAAATAGAGCCTTCAACATTGCAAATCGAGGAGCAAATCATCCATCCATCTTCTTCCGATGAATCCATTGCCGGGTCGCGGATCACATTGCACCAGTCCGTTATATAACCGGCCTTGATGGTCTCATCATGAGGGGCTTCTGAACCGCTCCTGGTCTGACCCATCACCTAGGACCTGTTTGCCCTGGGAGACCCTACCCACACCACACTCCATCAAACTAGTCAATAACAACTGAAGTGACTGTGTTGAGCTGTGCCACTATTTTCTTGCATTGTCACCTCTATGTATTGTGTTTCTGTTTTTTTGCATCTGTCTATGCAACTGACTCTCCTCCAAGACAAATAATAAATTAATCTTGAATCTACCAGGAGCATAATGCCCCTGACAACATAGCGCCTTGAATGAATGAATGAATGAATAGTTCATTTGGGTGCTCAAACCCCTCCACCGCGATAAGGTGGTGGTTCGAGGAGGGGGCAAATCAATGAACAACAACACAAATGTGCCACTCATTTTGCTACTGTGTCCGTGACAGAAAGCTAACTGCCATGCTGTTGCTGTGTTTTGACATCACACGCAAATCCTCTATACTTTGCCGATATATGGTGCTGCCTTAGACTCGAGCAGTATTAAATAGTAATTTATGGTGCAAATCTGAAAGTAAAATTCCTGCAGTGGAGTAAAAAGGGACCAATAAGTTCATACAGACAGATTAGCAATAATTAAGGTCATGCACTTCCTGTCTTTCCTAAAAACTCATGCCACTCTCAGGGCAAAGACCTTGCATAATAAATACTGTCTAATTATGTAACCTCTCATAGAATACAATTAATTTAACATCCAAGTCAAAGTGAACGTGATTTTTTTCTTGCCGACCCTATTTTGTGGGTCATTTCAGTCATCGGGTCCAGTGAAAACAGCAGCATTTAAATGTTGAATCAAGCATTATTAGTATTTAATAAAAGTTTAGGAAGAGGAACACAGTGCACATGAAATAAAGTGACATGTGACCGATCAGATCAGCCCCTGAACACTCCCCACATCTCACTCAAAGTCAGCTGTAAAAAATGCAAAAGTGGCATGTTGATACAGAGCAGAGGAATACCAGTCGGGTCATGAAGAGCTCTAATTAAATCAGATTGCGTGTCCTGCTGTAATTGTTTGTGCCTGTCTAAAAATGTTGAGTTTTACATCAGCGCTGCAGGAAGATAGGGATCAAGATCTGAATCTGCTACATGTGTCAATCCAAAGCGCAATTGGATCAGACCAGTGTCATACTCTCCGAGGTACAGGAGAGGATGTGGACTTTCTGAGTGCTTTTTCCAAATCATTTTTCTGTTTGTACTTGAGTAAAACATTTTGAAAAGTATTTTAAATGCTATTAACTGTAGCAGCGGCAGGTCATAAGAAATTAAGTTGTAGTAAAAGCAGCTATTACACTTAGAGACACATTTTAACAGTAGTTATTAAGCAAAATCAAGCAATCCATTGCAAAGAAGAGGAATGCAAAGAACATTACACTGGAGAGACAAAACAATTACTGAAAACAAGGCTTGGTCAACACCGAAGAGGGAGCTCAAGCGGCCCTCGGTCGGCTGTGCATCTCCACCTCAAAGCCACCAGGCACTCATTTGAAGACAGTGAAGTTAAGGTTTTATCGAAAGAAAGGATTGAATGGTTTGAGAGAGGTGTCAAAGAGGCCATATTTGTAAAAAAAAAAAAAAAAAAAAGAGAGAATCCGGCTATGAATCGCAAAGGAGGACTGAGGTTTAAGTTAGATCCAGTCTATAACAACATATTGAGACAGAAACAACAACAACCTTAGAGTGAAACCATCTCAATGCCATGCTAATGAGCCTGGACTACTGGGCACAGCAGGGCCATTGAGAAGTGTCAACAGCCTTAGTACTAAGCCCAGGGTGAGACAATACAGAGGTAACAAGCCCTAGTATGAATAGGCTAAGATGTTTTCCAACCTTTAGTACCAACAGAGGAGGGACTTAGAGGTTAACTCCTCCTTCTGGTTTGCGCTAAAGAGACCCACGAACGTGTTCAAATCTTTATTCGCTGAGGACGATCTTTGGACTAAGATCAAAACGTCCGACACTTCAACTACAGAGTACAGATGAAGACTGAAGAATGTTTGCCTACAAAATGAAGTAGTTACAGTTGTGCTCATAAGTTTACATACCCTTTTAATCTTTTGGTTAGTGGTTTGTGCGAAGCCATTTATTGTCAAAGAACTGCGTTTACTCTTTTGAAATCATAATGAAACAGAAACTACTCAAATGTCCCTGGTCTAACGTTGACATGACCTTCAACAACTGCCAGGAAGATTGTTCAGGAGCAAAGAAAAACTCACTTCAGCTGAAATACAGGACTCTGACAAAATTGGACAAAAAAAAGGAATGTTTATTTCAAAATGTTCAATATGTAAACTTCTGATCAGGGACATTTGGCTAGTTTCTAGTTGAAAAGCGTAAGCAAACAATACAATAAATGGCTCCACACAACCACTAACCATGAGTGAAATAAAGGTTTTTGTGTCCATTCTTGTGATCATTCATATTTTAAGAAATGCATCAGTTTACATACCCTGACATTCTTCCAGGGTATAAACTTTTGGCCACAACTGTATACAGTGCCTGAGTACAGATCTACAGATTCTGAGGCAGAACATGAATTAAATTGAAATTGCCGTTTGAATGGTCACAATTAGCAAATCCCAATCTCCCGTTATCTCCCATGAAGTAAAAAGCCCCCTAACCCTGCCGTGTTAGGCCACTACAAACGTCTTCTGAGTCTTCTCTCATTTGTTCACGCTCCTGGACATGTTTAAAATGTGCTGGATCCGGGTTTCAAAAGATAAATCACAAACCTTATTGCAATCGCAAAGCTTCAGACAATTTGCAATCAGACACATTTCCAAAATCATGCAGCCACTTCTGACATCGCCACACAACACAGAAAATGACTCAAAACTGTGTGAAATCCAAATTGCCATTGTAACGATGTAAATTTAAACCCACCGCAGATGGCTGACCAGACTATTTCTACACGATCACTAAAATGTCTCTGTTTCGCAGAACACACGAGATGGTAATGTGAGCGGAGGAGTGTTTACAGACTTTTCCGCGCGCACATAAAGCTCACGCTGAGTGGCACTCAGTTCAGTCAGGGCAACATGCTCCGGTGTGGAGTTAGATGCTACAAAGCCTGGGGGGAGTTTCACTAAATGAGGCGCTCAGCTTTGTTCTGCCATGGAACTAGCAACATGACAGACTGCACTCAAGTGAAAACCAATACTGCACACGGCTCTACGGCTCGGAGTGAACCAGCCACGTCCAGAACCAGGGCCCGAAATAGCCATTAACTGATTTCATTTACTTAATCTATTTCTCTGCTTCTTTGTTGCTCCTATTCAATGAGCACCTCTGTTCATTATCTTGTGTCATCTGGCCCCGTATGAAATTAATGAATGCAAGTAGTTTAATCAGAAAATGGGAGGAAAAAAAAAATCTACGCATCTATTCGAGAAACCAGCCAGTAATAACTTTAATAATGTTTTACAGATTTTTGAAGAGTCATTTTAATTAGCTTCCAATGAATTGCATATCACAACAGAGAAAGGCTTACGCTGAGAGGAATGCCCGCCCACGTTTTTATTTTGCTGTGGCTTTTGTGAAGGTTTCCCTTTTGGTTAAGCGGTTTGTATTGTTTCTGCCAACAAAAGAGCAGCAACTATACCTCCACCAAGGCGCTGGGGCTATCTCACAATGGTAACCACTAACCAAAATTCTGAAGATAATCAAAGCTTATGAAGAGAAAGTTTCCAAACAACAAACATTGTACACCATGTAGAACTTTAATGAAGTATTTGTACCACAGAATAATGAATCATTTACTTAGTTTTGTTTGTGGAAGTTCTCAGTCGTACTAGACGTTTCCGTCATACTTCATCATACTTGGTAGTTTATGTGCCACCTCTCATTCAAAGAGCTTTGTCAGCGAATAGGGATCTTTATTTTTAGCAACAGGCTGAATATACAGATCCAGCAGTTATTAGTTAGTTATTAAGGGGAGACAGTGCAGGCAAAACTGCAAGTATTTTCAACTTAATTCTTAACATAAAGTTCCACCTGGAAACAAATAAATTATTATATTTTTACAATAAGTAACTGATTCAACATTACTCCATAGAAATATAAAATTGTAACAAGTACGACTCTCTCAAAATGCATTTTTCTCACATTGTGGTGACATCTCCACTTCAGCTCCTACAGACTGAAAACTTTCCAGTCTTTTTTGAAGGTTTGTTCCGTTTGAAGCCAAAAAAAACAAGGTGAAGATTAGATTTTTTTTTTTTCAGATTTATTCACTAATAACTATTATACTACAAGATATCCAAAATCCCCTCTGCACAAATATTCATAATTAATACGTAAACAAACCAAACATTTTACCCTCGCTCTATACATTATTTAGATTTCAGCGCCAAAAATATAGGCAATTATCTCCATTTTCATGCATAAAATGCTCATTTTTATACGACAATGACAGAAAACAACACATTTTGTTGAGTACTCACACATTTTGTTGAGGACTCATTTTTGCACTCCAGAAGAAGGTACGGGACAGTCTTGTGCAGATATAATAGGTATAAGAACTCTTTCATTCCTACCTCTGTGAAACTTCTAAACAGTGAGTTGGAGAACATGCAGAGGACTTTGTGTTTCTTGTGCTTTTCACTAATGTGCACTTGTGTTGTGGTGATGTATGGTGTCTGTGTATGTTTAACTTTGATCAGCTGCTCTGTTCCAAGACAAATTTCTCCCTGGGAGATTAATAAAGGAAACTAACTAACATTTTTGTTCTCATGTAAATCAGTCATTTGCAGCAAAAGTTTCAAATTGGTATCACTCAATGCAAATGTTTTCCCTTTTCATCTGTGTCTCGCCTTAAAGGTGCATCATGTAACTTTTTATGTGGGAAAAAAATCTTGACATTAGGTGCATTTGACTTTGACTCAGTGGCTTTATGGGTGGCACCTTTACTTTCCATCACAGCGACCTCCTGACAATCCAGGATCTGTAGGGTTTTGTACCAGAAACATACCAGAAACCCCATACTATTGATCCTGGACTGGGTCACTAAAAAGTCAAATACACACTAATATCAGGATTGTTTTTTTTTTCACTTAAAAGGATACATAGTGCACATTTAAGTATGATGATAATATAAAATCATGTAAATAATAATTCATTCTTTAAATAGCTGATACTATTAGTAGTTAGTACCATCCATAATGTCTATGATGGTTAGTAATACTAATGCATTGGTTTTATATAGTGCTTTTCTGGAAACTCAAAGATGCTTTACATTGCATTATTCCTTCAGTCAATACTTGGTGGTGGTAAGCGACCCCCATGAAAACGAGACGATGCATCTCATGGGGTGATTCCTCTTTAAATACATGTCTAAATAAATACTACAAGGCTGCCAATCTGCAGTCATTGCTCATTCACAGGCATTCAATCTCCCTCACAGTACATTCACACAGGCTTCCTGGCATGTCCCCGGCCGTCTCCCATCCAGGTACTGACCGAGCCCTACCCTGATTAGCTTAGGCATAGCAAAAAAAGGTGGTACGGCCTATTAACAGCTCCAATAACTGTAACCAATAAAACTAGTAAACAAACAACAAACCGACGCCTGTAGAAATGCATGATGGCACTGGCTGAGGGGGTTTGGTCTCAGGGCACACTCAGGCATCAGTGTCAAGAGCTCCACAGTAGCTCAGAAGGTTTGCTGAATGTCTCATTTCACGTTCACAATAGCAGAAAGAAGAATACAACAAACCAGAAAATCCACAATATTCTGAAAGTTAGAATCATGGCTGTTGTGTGCTACAGTGATGATTGTCTCAAATAAAGTCGATTTTTGTAAAACTACTGCAGTTTTGAAATAGTGGTGTCCCAGTGGATCGGGCATGTGACACTATAATGAAAATAAAGAGTCCATTCTGCCCAGATCCAAACCAAAAGACAAAGAGCAGGAGCTAAACACCTGCAAGGCCGACTAACAGACTGAAACAGTTTAACACACATGTCCTCTTCTGACTTTCTCAAACCACAAGCACCAGCCCTACCTGTTCAGTGTTCACGGCTCGCTTATATAGACTTTAACTGATATTATCCACTTGACAGATTTATAATGTGTGCGCCGAGTCACCCGGGGCCCCTCGCTGACGTGTCTTCACATTTTTCACGCCTCATCCAACGCTCCTAACTTCTGTATTCAACATAGCTTTGTCTATCCGCAACCTTGTAATGTGGAGTCAGCAACAAGACAGTCTGTTCAGGTGAAGAGAGGGCGATGACTGAGGATTCCAGAAATGCACAAACACGGTGTATAGGCTCTATAGCAGGGTGAAACTGTGTGTTTAACAGTCACATAATTCACCACCAATTGCACCATCTGCTGTTAATAAGGCTGCTTATTTATCATCGCCAGACTTTAGACTCCAACTCTGCTTCACATGTCAGATAAAATAAACCAACAAAACTGAACCAGATGCTGGCTACTCATGCTCTTATGCAAATAGGGAGGGCCAGGTACAGGACAGTTATTAGGTAGAAAACTGATTCTCATAATGTGTGGTATTTTTGTGTTTGAGTCACGCTTGAGTCCTTTGTTCAAATCCTATGAGTTAGCGCTGCGTGAGTAATCCCAAAAGAACCAAAATCCTGATTTGAATGGTTGCAATTATCAACTCACAAAAAATGTATTCTTTATTCCTGTCCAACAGCAAAATATCCTGTTTTCATTAGTGGACAAACGTGTGATTCTTGTGCTAAGTTAGAAGTTCATATTTCAGTCTTCTCTGAAATGTTAATGTTCCTGGATGTGTTAAAATGTCCACTGCCACCTGAATATTGATTTTAAAACAAAAATCACTAATCTTATCGCAGTGACAGTATAAATAACACACAAAAAATCCAGGTAGCATGCTTTAGGTTCACAAGTTAGAGAGTCCGTATCATTCACAGGGAGTGAGCACAAATACTATAGTGTTACGAATAGGTTTTAGACAGTGTACAGTATACAGTAGGGCTGAAACCATCTTATCACGATTTTCTTTAGTTTAAATCACGATTTGCGATTTTCTCACATGTGTAAATTGTCTTTTAAAGGCGACTAAAGCCATGTGTTTCTTCTGGGGTTTAGACCTGGTGTTGTCTTGGTTTA
>OMNZ01024492.1:14148-27543 GCA_900303255.1 Lesueurigobius sanzi | reverse complement strand
CTCCTGAGCAGGATATTCAAAACAAAGTGAGGAATGCATTTTGTTTTCTACATCAGCAGAGCAGCCTAATGGATAATTAATGCAGGAATGAGGAGGGAAAATGTCCTATAGCCACAGTAAAGCCCCACTGAGGAGAGAGCCACACACAGACAGATGTTACCCCCAGGGCAGTGCTTCACCATCGCATCCTCCTCATCCTCACATGCACACGGACAATGAAAACACAATTATGGAATCAGCTGCAGATCTGTGCACATTCATTAGTGCGGTGCAGGGCTGCTGCAGCACACAGGTGAACAGGCTAAGTCATCAAATGAGAGGTTCACAAATCCACAACCCCAGCAGAGATAAGCTGCTCCTCAGCCCAACGCTCCTCACCATAATTAAGGGTTATGGAGTGCCTCTCATCTCACTACTTTCTATTGCTCTTTGTCAGGGCCAGCCTATATAGTTGGCAGTGGCTGTGTCCCATTTCTTAGATAAAAAATGCCGGGGTACGGGGCTGCCATGTTCTCTATGGCTGAATAATAGTGTGATGCCCTTGCTCTGCAGTGCCTTGGGGATTCTGTTTCAGCAGTAACCTGCCAGAGTAAAGGTTGTGGCAGTAATTAAAACCAAATATTTAAGAATTGGCCAGTGGTCATGGTAGAATTTTCAGATCAATGTGGGCCAAGCCCGAGAGCTCGCTGGCTGCTCGAGCCTGTGTGTAGCTCACAGAGAAAGTCAAACAGATTGAGTCAGCTCCACTGCTGGCTAACTCACTGAGCTGCCAGGCTCCAGGCCTGCTGGGACCTCTTGTTACAAAGCTCAACAGTTTTTCCATTATTTACTATAAGAAGCTCACAGCTCAGAGCACTTCAGTGTCTTCAGAGTATAGATGCTGAAATGTTAAAACTTGAAGAAGAAAAAAAGCAAAAGCTATCATTTACATGATGCAAGTCATGAAGAGCTAAACTATAGCCTCCAGCAGCATGCACCATCATCATTTGAACACTGAAGAGCCCTTTCTTATTATACACTAGTTCAATTTATTCAGGGATTTAACACAAATCAAATGCAAAGTGTTTTCTTGGGCCCTGGGGATAGTTCTCTACAGTTGCATAAATATCTGTGATGATGCCATTAGGGTCATGCAAACAAAGTTTTAGGAACAGCAGCACAGTCACAGCTATCTTTTTACAATGTTTGTGGCAACATTTGTTCTCTTAGTTCTTTGATTTTTTTTTTTGTATTTTCTGTAAAGCTCACTGCAACATTTTCTTTGATTCATACCCTGCTGGTTGTCAAAATTCTCCCCTTATGGACTGCTCTCTAACTCCCTAACCAAAGTGTCAAAGATGTATAATTTAGGATCTTACGATGCAGAGTTCATTTGCTTCATGGCCTGTTGGACACTCTGGATAGTCTGCTGCTCTTAAATGAGAAGTGGTCTGCACATTTGCTAGCTTGGGACGCAGAAAAGATTACCACCCCACAAAAAATGAGAATAAAACTCAAAGCACACTCGCACATACTTGAAACTACATCTGCTCCTCTCCCCGGTGAGGTGAGGCTGTTCTGACCCGACTGTACAGAAGTGACATTTATTCATACCCATGTTCTTTGGTTCCTTTCCCCAGCCCTCTTTCTCAGCTCCTTACACCGATGCATGCTTCGTGCAATGTGAGTTACTTAATTCAAAACACTCAAAGTCAAGACTAAGTAAGTTTCTTTATATTGTAATGGAGACCTGGGAGTTTTGTTAATTTTGTTTTGCTAAGGTCATGCGCATCACTTGTCTGATTGCTTTACCTACGTGTTCTTCCCACACTTAGAAGAAATTGCAAGTGATAAAATGTAATGAGTGTGCTTTTGGTGAATGAGACAAAATGATCTCATGAAATACCAGAAACAATTTATTCAAGACCCTTTAGATTGTCTGTGATTCATCCACCTGGAATCGTGTGTAAAGTAATGCAGTGACAGCGCCTGAGCTGGAGGCAGGCAGTGGGCTGGCAGGTAACATCTACTTCCTCCTCGACATGACTCCAAAACTCCCCCTCAGGTGAAGAAGGGGGGTTTTCCCAATGCGTTCAAATCTCTGCACCCACAAACTAGACATGCACAGGTGAAAGGCTCCGCTTTGGTCTTGTTTTGATTGTCAGAACATGTCGTGGCACACTGAGATCGAGAAAGAGCTAAGCACTCAGCTGGGCTTTCTTAAAATACGTATATTTGTAAGAAATGTATTCAGACTCAGAAAATGGGTTGTTCGTTATAAGTCCAATAAATCAAACCAAGTGGAAAATCTTGACGTAAAAGCCAACATGTTGACTGTCCCCACAAGATCCAACAGTGGAAACTGGCGCTGAAGTCGAGATAATCCAATTCATCAATTTATTGGACTTATTTTAAGATGGAATGTCAAACTGCCTGAGCCTCCTCAATATTGGGGAGCAATGACCTTACTCCAAGGACCACTCAAGAGCACTTCACTCCACATGAGGCAAGAAGTCTCCACTGACGTCTGGAGAACCATCATCTCAGATTTGGAAGTCTTTTCTTACCGCTGCTCTCGAACTTGTGGTCCCCAAACGTTGTCCCCATGGTGCTGTTGTGAACATGGAAAGAAAACAGGTTATATCATCTTATGGTTATGCTCTTAGCTCATAACTTCTCAGTCGTGCAGGAGTTGTCCAGCGTAGGCGAAGATCTTTCAGGCTTCATCTGTACTCTGTAGTTGAAGTAGGACGTTTCACTCTTTATCCAAAGAACTTCATCAGCAAAAACTGCAGAGTACAGTTGAAGACTGAAGAATCTTTGCCTACGATACATGGCTCATAACTTAATGTTTCTGCTATGACTTTGTGGCACTCTGCTGAAATAAACAAAAGCAACCTATAATTTAAAATACAAAAGAAAATCCCTTTAATATTGAGCTTCTTTTACTGAGCATACTTTTGCATGCAGAAGCTGGAGCCCATTACATGATTGTGTTTTTTCTTTTGGACTATCTCCAAGGACAATATATCCCTGTCTTTTGTGAATACAGTCTTTGGCTTCATTTCTGAGGATGCAAAATAAATTTCTGAGGCAAACCAAGACGGCTCTAATAGCTCCTCCGCATTTCCAGCTCCTTTCCTCCAACAGCACTGGGAGTAGGTGACACTGAGCCCATTCGAAAAGCCCACCAGCAGAAACACAGGACTGACGACCCTGCCAAGAAGGATTCATCAAGTATTCAGGACGAGAGGGCTCTCACTGGATAATGTGTGTTCAGCCATAATTACAAAATTAAGCAGACGGTAACTACCATCACATGACGACAACACAATTGTACCACAGTTATTTTAGGAAACTAGGTCTGGAGAGGTAGTTAATAAAACACATTCAAATTTAGATCAAATATTTGAAAATGATTGATAGAAATGTGTTATTTTAGCCAAGATTAAGATAAGTAGATGGCTACGCTGGATTTAGGTGTTGTCAAATGTTTGGATCTTGCAGGTATGAGCCACGCCTCCCCTTTGTGTGATGTTCTTGTTGGGTCCTCGCTCGGTTCCTCGGAAGAGCGTGGTTCAGGGGCGGCCATCGAGGTCCCATTGGTTATAACGTCCAATGCCAATTTTATCTTGGACTTTAAATGTAAATGTAATAACTGAATGTGTCCATGAAATGGAATTATTTGTGTTGGAGCGAACAGCTGAAGGTAACCAAGCATAAATATACCATGCCAGCTCAATTAAGACGAACCTGCATGGCCTAAAAATGATAGCAGGGTAAATTCATTTCTGGTGTAGGCCATTTTAATCTGTATTGACTTATTGTTTGTTTTGTTTGTTTATTTGATTCAGACAGTGCATACACATGAGTGCACATGAGTGGTGTGGCCACTCCGGATTCTAGCCATGGGCTAATTTCCATCCATTGTCCCAGTCACACTCACAAATTCACTGTCATTCATCCTGATCTATTGTACATGTTTTTAGTGGTAGGGCACACTAGCCTGGCTTCCTATATGTATTACATACCTGGGAAGACAGTCTGGTAGTCCACGGTTGGGGCAGCAGTTCAAATCAAGGCGGGACTAGCAAGCCCAGGGTGTGACGTGAATGCACAGCGGTCAGGCAGCAAACTTTATTGATCCCTTGTAGGATAAAGTTGTCTCTGCATTCACTCTCAATGCTGCTGGGGCAACCTGTCAGGAGCAGTGGGCAGCTGCTGTGCAGCGCCATGAAGGCCCATCTCCAGATGTGGACTGCGGCTAATCACAATCACCTGGCTGGAGGATTTTAACCTAATGTGCATGTTTTGGGGTGATGGGGGAACCAGAGCACCTGGAGGAAACCCATCCAGACACAGGGAGAACATACAAACTCCACACAGACAATGGCCCCGGAATCGAACCTGACCTTCTTGCTGTGAGGCAAGAGCATTACCCACCCTGCTGCCAGTGCCGCCATCGTCTGCATCATCTCCATCATGTCCTCTTTGAAGCCAGTACACTGAAGAGACTGTGCATGTGATCGCATGCAATTTTGCAGGTGGTACGGCTGGAGTATGTCCTGAATGTAGGGGAGAGCTCTGGAGGTTCCCACGGCCAGGTGCAGATGCACTGGTACTGTACCACACAATGACACAGCTGGTCAGGATGCTCTCTATTGTACCTCTGTAGAAGGAGCCCGAGATGGAGGCCAGGGCTCTTCTCAGTTTGCAGAGAAAGTAGAAATACTGATGCCCTTTCTTGATATAGTTATAACGTTAAAGTACATAAATTTAAAGTATAATTAAAATATAAAGTCAAATTAATGAGTTCCGTCTTCCAATCAAGTCTGAGCACCTTCTCTCTCCTAAACTTTGCTACACACTGCATTAAAGTGGGGTAGTCAGCCGATCTCTCCTGCACATCCACTTCATGTCAGCACAGACAGTTTTCCCATCATCCCCGAGACGTGAGTATCCGCTCTCATCCGTACTCTACCACTCTGCCATCTCCTGTGTCCCGCGGGGTGCTAACCTCATGTTTCCTCCACGGTGCCCTATAATAAACGTGGACATGGGGCTACATCAACCACACACAGATTTAAACTATCTCCTCCTTGTGTCCAGCAGAGGTCGGCGGCTCTACTCTCAAATGGGAGTTTGTTCCAGCGTCTCGGAGCAGCACGGGAACTGCAATGACCCGTCAGGTGCAGGTTTCAGCTGGTTTCAAATCAGTGGTTTTCAAACTGTGGGTCAGGGACCAGAGCGTGGGCATTTATCATTGAAGCTGTTCATTAACCTTGTAGCTACAGACTGAGAGTGATGATAGATTATGGTTCTTAAACTGTGAGACATGTTTGGCCTGACAGTGGCCAGTGGTTCTCAAACCCACATTGAGGTCATTGTCTGCTGTAGTTATAACTGTTTTTCACAGTAAATGTGTGCATCTTCCGTTAATTAGCCTTGGGATGTGTACATTAGGTCCCCTTAGCGTAATTTTCTTAGGGCTCTGTTAATGAATATTGTGCTGGTTCACAGATTGATGAAAGAGGACACTGAAATGGACAGAGGTAGAGGGATTGGAGCCAAGAAAAGAGCTTCAGTTGTAAGTCAGACAATCGAAACATCTGTCATTCACAGGGGTCAAATTGATAATAACAGGATCAGTCTTAACAGTAAGACAGGATCGACACCATTTGCTGTTGACCAGATCAAGGATCGAACCCACAACCCACTCGCACAACCCTCGAAGCACTACTCTTATTGAATACATTTCTAGAGACTTTTGGAAAACAAATAACAGTTTATCAAAAGGCGAAAGCGCACTAGCAGTGGTCCATAGAAACCAAAGGAGCATAAACATGGGGATAAAAGTCTGAGAGAGTTCATCTGCGGCTTATGTCTTAGGAGCACCGATTGAAAAGGGTTGTTGACAGGCAGTGCAACAGGCTAATAGCCTACATTTGAATAAAAGGCTTGGAAATGGCATTCTTTGACGACTTCACGTAATGCCACACAGTGTTTTACAGCGAACCATTTCCATAAATCAGGCAGAAGTCTATAATTTGACTAGATGGCTTCTTATGGGGTTGTAAGGAGAAGTGGAGGTTAAATACGACTCAAGTCAATATCTATTCTAGCCAAGGCCATCATTTGCGGCTTTGTGCATTTAAAAACAATATTCAAGTCAATCTGTAGACTTTGTTCTTTGAAATGTAAAGCTGCTCACCACTGCCCAGTAGAGCTGGACGCCATTAAACGATACCAGTATGGTAATGAAAGAAGAATTAAGGTACTACCGGTATCAAAAAATAAATTGGTACCGAAAACAGGTACAGAAAAAATATTTTTCGTTAGAAAGCACATTTCTCTGCCTGGGGGGTCTTCAGGCTGCACTAAAGAAAGTTCAGCTCAAATAAATGAGTAAAATACTAAAAGAAACAGCATTTTATTCAATAAATTACCATTATTGTTCTACACAACAAAACTAAAAATCAAGCACGAGTATAAATGACTTGATTTGAGAGTATAAGTCTTGTTTAGCAGTTTTGACTAGACATATTTACTACTGTCATCTACATTACGACAATTTTTACTGATTCTAAGGTGGTTAGAATTAGGTCAAATGAGCCACTAAAACTCCACTCGTCAAAACAGCTCAAATTTAGATAAATAAGATGAATTTGGGTCATTTAAACTTATCTAGATATTTACTTTTTTGTGTAGCTGACAAATAATTTAGTATAGGTATCAAAAACGTATCAAAAATCGTTCAGGGATACCCAGCCCTAGTGCTCAGACATCAGTGTATGACTTAATGGCTTTGGTGTTTGAGAATGTCTGTACATTGTTATTACATTTTGAAGAGGGGAGTAATTTACTGGTACACTTCAAAATGTAAACATCTGAATGCTGATTCCATTCCACACTGGCAAGAAATACAGCTTTCTTTTGCTGCTTTTGTCAGTGCTTCAAAAACCTTAGTACAGGGCATTTTAATTCTAGTTCCACTAAATCACCCTCTTTGAATTATTTGCTTGATTTGCTTTTCTTTCACTGTGAGCCTTTTATCGCATTCTTTGGTAGTCGTGCTTAAATGTAAAGTGGGTCTTGAAATTCGTCGGTATACTCTTTTTTCACATGACAAAAAATCGCAAGCCACAATTATTCAGCCCTGTACAACCACAGACTCTGACAGAAAGTGAACAGGGGAGAAAAATATCATTGCAAAGTGTCTTATATCTGATACTTTTGCAGTATTACTGACATAAATATTTAGTTGTCTTTCATTTAATATTTTCAAAATCAAAGTATCAAAGTAAGGTGATTTATCTTTAAAAACTGCCTGTATTTTTGATGACCAAATATTAATAATGTATAGAGCCTCAGCGCAAACTTGGCTATAAATGGCAGCTCATAAGTTTCCCATAATCACTACAGAAACACTATCAGAAGGTGTCAAACCAAAGAGGACCTCTGTTACAACTCTACCCACTAGAGAGGTGGGTTGTAACACCTGCTTAATCATGTGTTATAACCAACCCTGTTTATAATCTGTGTAGGTTCTCAGTCATACAGGAGTTGTCCATCGTAGGCACAGATTCTTCAGTCATCTGTACTCTGTAGGTTATAATATTCAGCTAATTGTATAGCAGCAAACTAGCCTGAAAAAAGAGGTCAGAAAATGTATTTTAATTTGTGGTAATCTTGTGACATTGTCAGCAAATTCAAATGCCTAAAACGCAAATTTAAGTAGGAGCCAAAAACTGACTTTCTTATCTCAAAATCAGTTTTTTGCAGATAAAAACTTCAAGATCGCCTTGAAGTTTGCTGTGCGCGATCAGAGGAAAGGACGACACATTGATAGAGTCATATTACACTTGTCTGGACTCTGATTGGTTAGTGGTGCTGTTACAACTCTCCCTGTGTTACAATCATCCCCGGTCTTAAGAATATACAGTATATTTTTTAATTATTATCTATTATATAAAACGCAGTTGGAAGTGGTGCTTCTAAACGTTTTTAATGTACGGTCTACGTCCTAGCATATCTTTTTTACAGGAATTGTTATGTGAACCTTTCTATTATGTTACAATTATGTGGGTTACACATCATGTATTATTGGATCAATACGTGAATATGAAACTGTTGAACCATGACTGCATTTTGGTTTATTTTTTGTGTTATAATTCATGAGCTCAGTACATCGAATGTGGAGCCGCAGAGGCCCAGCCGTATAATATAATAATGGAAATATATTTTGATTATATCATATTATTATTTACTCTTGAAAAAACAATTCTTTTACTGCCCGACATCATGTGTAAATAGGTCTAGTCGACGATACTTAAAAATGTTTTCTATAGTGGACATTTCCTGAATGACAGAGTGCCTATACACACACAATAAATAAAAATATGGAATTGAATATATTCTGATTAACCACAGAACATTACAGTCTCTGTGCTGTTCCCTCATATTATTTTACAATCTTGTATTTACCCCAGACGTTTCCACACAAAGCATTTGATCATCTATGTGCGCCCTGCAATTAGCATCAGCTGTTCTTCCACCCTCACCGCGGGAGTGCACCGTGTCTGCAGCCCAGCGATGTTCTTCTGCGCATGTTTTCCTCCGAGCTGAAGAAGCCGTGAAACAAGCACAAATCAGTGGAAACCAGCAGGGCGCCCCTTTGCCTGATCATACCTGGTCATTGCCGAGACTTTGCCACATCTTTCATAGCAACGTCACTTTCATGGCACATAAACATCCACAAACATTTCCTTCAAGCGCTTTTTGAATTTCAGCCTCGGAAAATGTGTTGAAAAGGCAGGGGTGAGGCTTTATGAACACAGCAAAGCAACTTTTGAATAAGAACGCATGCCAGGAGTGCTCAGCGATTTATTCGAGGGGAAAAATCATACAGTTCTCCAGCCAGCTCAGCCTCAGCAAATTGGTGTCCTGTCGATCTTTTTTGGTCAGATAATACGGCCCGGTGTGGAGGACAAGAATGGTCTTCCTGTTGTGGTTTCTCAAACAGCGGTGAGCAACCTTTTGAAGTCCTGGCAGCACATAATAATGAGGACGGACACATTCAGCTCACAATAGCCTCATGTGAAAGTCTGCCCGAGCTTCATCCAGTGAATATATAAAGATATTACCGACCGGGCCAGCAGCGCTCAATCAGAGCACATCACCTTTGTCGACATTGTGCTGGAGCAATTGTAGTTAAAGTAGAAATAGAGACTGAAAGGTGGAGAGTTGTACCCGGACATCTTCTAGAAAAAAAAATTGGTGAAATGGTACATGAATTTATGCATAATTCATGATGAATGCGTTTAATCATCATGAATTAACATGAGTTCATTCGTTTTCATGATGAAATACTCATGAAGTACAAGGAGATACAGACGAGGCGCGAGGACCAACCTTTGTGTAAACTTCGAGCGCAATCTGTTCTTCATGACCTCATTATGAATGTGCCCCTTAAACTCAAGAATCAGGTTTAATATTTTAGCTACGCCTTGTCAAAAGTGATACAGTATCAAATAGCAACTCAGAATGACTGATGATATACTGTATGATTGAAATGATGATGTATGATTCAGATGCTATGAATAATTGACAAAGATGAAACGTCCAACAATATAAAAGTGAGATACAGTATGTGAGAATGCTCCCCAAAAAGAACAATATTCTGCATTATTTGGCCTTTCTAAACCTCTTTGAACACCTTAGCCTTGGTATTTATAAAGATAAACAAAACTTCAAGGAATGAGCGGAGTTATGCAAAACAGGAATTTTAGCTCTGTTTGTAATGTCTTTAAACAGGTTCATTTTACTGTAATGTATCTGTGACAGTGGAGATGCTGTCACTCGCTATGGTGAAGGGAATAAACCAGATGGACAATTTATGGACAATTTTATTATATAGGAAATGTACAAAAAAAGGTTTTGAAGGGCGTTGGCTTGGGCAGGGTCAGCCGCTCTGTAAAGACACAGGTAGCAGAGTAATTAGAGGTGGTGGCAAAATGGTGAATAATGGCAAGGTTTACAGGTAGAGCTTACCCTCTGCAACTGTCTTCCAAGTGGTCCCTCGTGAAAAGGGCTCTTGATGGAAATCGTGCCCCTTTTATCAGTTCCAGATGGGAACATAGAAGTGGGGAGTGAGAGAGGGGTGGCTGGTTTTGGGCCATGTCATTTTAAAGAATATTATCAATGTGTAAAAGGATAAAACCCGATGAATTGATGTAAACTGTGGTGGGGATGTGTATATATGTAAATATTTATTGTTATGTGATGTTATTTTAGAGTGTTGGTTAAAGTTAATTGTTTACCTATGAAATGGTAGTGGCCGACCAATAGCTGGTGAGGAGGCCTTTTAAAAAGGAGAACCAAGTTTGGAGTCTGTAAGTGTTTGCTCTGATTGAAAATGGAAGAATAAAGCCTATGTTAAATTGCCACTCATTGCCATGGTTTCTGTCTTCTGACGCCTCTTAGACGCTCGGCTGCCCACAGTATCAAAGCAACACTTTAAGGGGCACATTATTTTTGCTGGTAAGTTTATCCTTGCGCCTCGTTTGTATCTTCTGCACAAAGAGTTCATCATGATCATGATTAATTACTCATATTCATTAATGAATGTATTGTCTTAATTAACTTATTCATTCATGAATATTTAATCATAAAAACTAATCAACTCATGTTAATTCATGATGAGTTAATGCATGAATTCATCATGAATTATGCATTCATTCACATACTCTTATTATAAAGTGTTACCATAATATACAGTAATTGCCATATTTTTTGCAATTTCCACTAAAATGTTTCCGGTGTGACATACTTTGGTCACGAATAGATCACACAAGTTCTTTCAACCAGGTATTTGTTTGGTGCAATTGCGACAAAGATACACAAATAACAAGGCTCTGTAGCCTTCAACATCAAAAAAGCCATTTCGTCTCATTTCAAACCAAATGAAAGTCGTAAAGAGCTGCAAAAGTATTTGTTTTCTACAGCAAGCACATGCACAAGCATTCACACTTTTATCTATACAATTATTATAATAACTAAAAGAACCAACTGCTTTAATGGGTTATTATTGACACTGTTACTGCCTTCTTTATAGCTCAAATGTGGTCTAATATTTATAGCAACTCATCACTCAAAGACACTTAGGGCCTGATTTACAAAACTGCCTTTGCTCACATACAGAACCCATAGTTTGTGCTAAAGTGGTGCAAGAACCAGGTGCAGTTGAGATTTCAAGAATCAGATTTGTGCCACTAATAATATATACTTAGTGCCTTACAGTTCATCATATGGTCTCCGTCACAATGACTTTCTTTTCTTTACAGTTCCTGGAGTCAGTAGAGAAGTCGGGAAGCAGGGTGAACTATGAGGGTTGGTCTGAGTGTGGGTATGGATGTGTGTGTGTCTGGTTTTATCATCACATATTACTGACTAATTTGGTGCACTAATAAATGACTAATTTGTGTAAATAATTACACAGATTAAATGTATTTATTTGAATCAGGGGCAGTGCACACCAGTTTGTTTCTGTTTACCATGACGTACAGTTACAGTTTTACTAAAAGAAAGTAAAAAGAAAAATCTATGCACAACACATATGCTGTAGCCTATTTCCAACTGTTCCAAACTACTTTTATGATTTGTCCCAGTCACTATAGGAATATTTAACTTGCTCTATGACACCAGCCAACAGTACAGGGGAACAGGGAGAGTGAGTGTGAGGGAATGTTTTCAAATCTGTAAAGCACTTTGTGTTACATGTAATGTATGAAAAGTTCTTTATAAATAATGTTAGATTGAACTGTAAGTATAGCTTGAGCCTTTCACTCAACTAAATATCTAAAGAAACACCAATAAACAAGAACAAATGATCCGAAATCGTTCTAAGACTCAGCTACAAACCAGGTCCAAAACATAATTACGATTTTCTGCCAACTTTTGGATGTAAGATTTGCTTAAGGCATGGCTATTGCTGTTAAGCTCATAAAGACTGATAAAGAAACATTTCCCGCTGCATTAGTTTCTGTACACCTCCACATAACGGATTAACACTATCTTTTTACAGTAATATTGGCCTAAGTGCCTTTTCTACGGATTCTGAGAGGTTCGTCAAACAGAAATAAATTAAAGACATTTGCTTATTCAAAAGAATGTTGATATTCACTAAATAGTCCAAGAAATGTGAGACAAAGTTTAATTGGCCTTTACCCAAGTAACAGGAATTTTACTATATAGCAGCTGCATTCTGCCGTGGGGCTCTCGCAACTTCAATTTCATTCCGGATCCATATTTATTCCAATAAATGAAACAATTCACCTAACTTTGTTTGTAAATGAAAGTATTGCAAAAAGTGATTCATAAGTTTGTAAAATGTTCTTAAAATTTGTATTGAGAACTAATTTCAAGAATTCTGCCAGTGGGGAAAGTTGTTTGGAAAAAATATGTAATCACACTCAAAAGTAGGGCTTGGCGATATGGCCAAAACATCTTAATCACGATTTTCTTTAGTTTAAATCACGATTTCGAATTTATCACAATTCATGTGTAAATTGTCTTTTAAAGGCGACTAAAGCCATCTGCTTCTTCTTGGGTTTGTAGTGGTTTAGTCTTGGTGAAGACCTGTCCTTATTCCAAGTTTCAGTCCAGAGTTTTGACATGCTTCCCTCCTGGTTTTGTCCTGGTTTAGTCCTGGTTTGGTCCTGGTTTAGTCCTGGTTTAGTCCTGGGTTTAGTTCTGGGTAATCATTGTGTCGTTCTGTCCCTGGTTTAGTCCTGGTTTAGTCCTAGGTTTAGTTCTGGTTTAGTCCTGGGTGTAGTCCTGGGTGTAGTCCTGGGTGTAGTCCTGGGTAATCATTGTGTCGTTCTGTCCCTGGTTTAGTCCTGGTTTAGTCCTGGGTTTAGACCTGGTGTAGTCCTGGGTGTAGTCCTGGGTTTAGTCCTGGGTGTAGTCCTGGGTGTAGTCCTGGGTGTAGTCCTGGGTAATCATTGTGTCGTTCTGTCCCTGGTTTAGTCCTGATTTAGTCCTGGGTTTAGTTCTGGGTAATCATTGTGTCGTTCTGTCCCTGGTTTAGTCCTGGTTTAGTCCTGGGTTTAGTTCTGGTTTAGTCCTGGGTTTAGTCCTGGGTGTAGTCCTGGGTGTAGTCCTGGGTGTAGTCCTGGGTGTAGTCCTGGGTGTAGTCCTGGGTTTAGTCCTGGGTGTAGTCCTGGGTGTAGTCCTGGGTGTAGTCCTGGGTTTAGTCCTGGGTGTAGTCCTGGGTGTAGTCCTGGGTGTAGTCCTGGGTAATCATTGTGTCGTTCTGTCCCTGGTTTAGTCCTTTTTATTTTGATCCTGGTTTAGACCTTGATTTCAGTCTCTGCTTTAGTCCGGTTTACTTCTTGGTTTAGTCCTGGTTTAATCCAG
>OMNZ01024490.1:59484-70753 GCA_900303255.1 Lesueurigobius sanzi | reverse complement strand
CCCGCCGCTACAGCCGACGACTCCACACACACACACACACACACACACACACACTGCCAAAAACACACACAGGCACGCACGCAAATAAGGTCCATTTGTATCACGATGTTGAATGAGATACTCCACTTTTGCCTTTTAGACTAAAACATGACAGCTTCAAAGTAGATAATAGTTAGTGATGGTTGAAGGGGGAACGAATCGAGTGTATGTGTGTTTTCAGCAGTTGTAACATGTGTAGTTTCATTTATGGAGAGCAAATAAAGGTTAGTCATATTAAAAGGCTTTTACAATGAAGGAGGGAGCGACTAAGGGGAATTGTTAGCTGCAGTCCAAAGTCTTTCTCAAGTTTCTAACACATTTGTAAAATCCAAATTCTTTTATAAATTTAGATTTTGATGTTTCACAACCTGCACACTGCAAAAAAAAATCTAGATTAGTTTAAATGACTCAAATAAAGCATTTGCATCTAAATTTCAGCTGCTTTCACTGTTTCTGACTTATATTACTTATATGGGGTAAGAAAATTGGTCTTGTCTCATTGGCCGTATTTATTTTCTTCAAGATTACTTTAAAACCACAAAAAGACAAAAATAAAGTAGATGACAATAGTAAATATGTCTGATCTAGTCAAAACTGCTCAAAACAACAATAATATTCTCAATATTCTCAACCTATGCTTCATTTTGAAATGAACATAATTCCCACAAATACACACAATAGAGGATTAAACTAATGTTGTTCCTCTATTTGAAACAAAAAAAAAATCAGGTATAGAGCCTTTAAGGTACTTACATTTATTGAATTTTTGGTAGCACTTTACAATAGCAGCTACTGACAAAGAATGCTTTCTAAAATGCTTTAATAGTGCTTTACCAGATTTGTTACTTCTTTTACTCATGTACAAAGTGTGTCTTATGTAATCTGAAATGCGAAAATGTAATATTAAATTCAATAGATGCTGCTGGAGCCTGTCCCTGTCCCATTTATCCCCAAACATGTCCCACAACAGGCTTTGGCTCTGTGACGTCTCATTTATTGAATTTACTGATCACACAATCAAACCTGAACTAAATATAATCCATTATTACCAGTACCACAGGATAACTACTGTTCAAGCATTAATGAAGGTAAATCTAACAAATGATCTATATCCGACTCTGCTTGACTCGGCTAAAAATGTTTGTTTGTTTAGATGTTTTGTTGTTTCTTTTACATTTACGGATGAAAACACCCATAATCCGACTGGACATGTGGTCTATACATCTGAATGGTGGAATGGACTTTGTAATGACAGGTATCACATCAGCTGTGTGTGAACTGAAGGTGATCGCAGCATTCAGTAGCGAAGGGAGTGCGCTCGCCCCCGGTAGCCCACAAAAAAGCCAGCCCAGGCCACAGGCTCAGGGCAATCCGTGGCCAAATTACACAGTTTGCTGAGATCCACTGAGGGTGACCCCACTCGCTGAAAGCAAAAACACAAATAAGATCTGGTTTCTGCGTGTCACAACGGCCGAGGACTAACTGTCAGGAAGATCATGTTTCGACAGCGGAGGAAGAGGGACTCAGGATTTCAAATAGTATCATTGGCTGATAATAAATCGAGCATTGCGTGTGTACCAAAACTTCAATCATGAATGGAAATACAGCTGTAGAAATGACGTATCACTATTAGTATTATTCCTATAAATGAGACTACAACGTCAACATTCAAAAAACAAGAGGAATTTGTTGTTCTAATGGTTCAACAATTTCTCAACTAAATTTCATCAATAAACACTTCAAGATGTCAAGTAATCTCTGTGTTTGGTTTAACTTAGCGTACACTGCTTAAAAGTGAGTCATTTTTCATTTATTTTGTGTTGCAGAGAGTAGCAGAAAGTACTGTACCTCTTTTTCTCATAGTATGGCCTGTCCTGCGACTTATACTCAGGTGCGACTTATACAGTATATGAATTAATATGTTACGTTAATATGCCAGACACATTCAGAATCATTCAGACGAAATGCCTGTTCTTGGTCTCGGATTTTGTAAAATAAATTTCCCTCCGAAAATGCGACTTGTATATGTTTTTTTCTTCTTCATTACGCATTTTTTGGCTGGTGCGACTTATACTCCGGAGCGACTTATAGTCCGGAAAATACGGTAACTGTACTGATCAGATGTCCTGCTTGTAGCGTTTGTATTAAAAGGTTGCACTTTCTTACAAAAACAAAATAAAACTGTTGTCTCGAATTACAAAACATTCCTTAAATTAAAATACAATTCAGAATAAAGCCAAAAGTAAACCAATCCCCCCTTTTTTTTTTTTTTTTTTTTACAGAATATAAGAATTCAACATTCAACAACTGAATTACAATTTTTAAATGAGTATAGTAGAGATTTTAGAATCAAGAAACTTTATGTTCTATTTTATTTATCATAACAAACCATGACCTGATCTGATTGTGACCTACATATGCACAAATGAGAAACTTGGGAATATCTGGACAATAATTTAATTTGAGCTATTTTGAATACTATTAAATTTTTGAAACAATTATTCTAAATCAAACTGCCTGATTAATAAAAGCACAATTCTTCACTGGGTAACGCGGATTATCTAAATGTGATCGAATTAAAGTAGCGTCAATACTCCCGCCTACTGGCCGCCCGTGAGTACTGCAATCCCCCCACAGTCTTTTTGGCCTTTCGACAACCCCCCGTCCTCCTCCCGTCCTCCCTTCCTGCTGCAGGAATGGTAAAGTGATCTGTTGCTCCCTAAGTGCTTTTCGCTGTCAGTGGTGATGACATGGGACGCAATAGAAGCCGCGGAGAGCTCACCTTGATGGAGGCGACCTACGAGCTCCAAGACAGCATCAGCGGAGGCCATGTTCGACTGCAGGGCGTGCGCTGTGGGGTCTTTTTCTCGTCTTTACTGCCTGTTGAAATGAAGTGCAATCCTTCAAATTGTGTGTACATTCGGTTTGTTTCACAATTATTGACACATTAAAGATTTCACCCAAACGAAGGACAATTTTCTTCTAGTTTTCACTGGTTTGACATTTTTTGCTTTGTTTATTTTTCTCACTTCCTTATTGGGGGCATGGGATGTGATATACGTAAAGGTAAACAATCCATATGTTGTTGCGCCAAACATATACAAATAAGAAATGAGTCAGAATCCTACTTCTCCACAATCTCTGTCACTAACGCATTTTTTTTTTTGTCATATAAAGATACCTTTTCCCCCAAACTTTTCTTTATTAAAGTGCCACTTCTTAACTTAATAAAGTCATAATATTAAAAGGATTAAGGGAAGGTGCAGGTGTTGGTCCAGTTTGCTCTCTTAATAGATAAACTTTCACCTGGAAATAAATAAATGATCTTTAATAAGTTCAGTTTAATTGTTGCACTGAGTCAACATCTCTCCATAGAACTATATGGGAAATTGTAACTTCAATGGTAATTTTCTCAAAACTCAAATTGTGGCGACTCCAAACTTTCCAGTCTTGAAAATAACAATATTTTGAAAGTGTGCTCAGAGGGAATTCCCAATATTTTATTCCTAACTTGATTTATTGAGTTTTGAAACTAAAAACAATGCGAAATTTTTACAGATTTACTCAAGATATTCAAAATCCCCTCTGAACAGATCTTTCTGACTAATAAACAACAACAAAACATGTATTTAAACCTGACTCTGTCCATTATTTTTGATTTTGTCATCAAAATTATAGGCAATTTTGACCAACCATTTTCATGCAGAATTCCTTACTTTTAAATGAAAACATAAAATGACAACACATTTTTTTTTTTACATAATTTGTCAGTAACATAAAAGACATATATTATGTGCAAAAATATCTGGAGATTTTAGTCATAGTTTTTACATTTTTTTATTTAGTTTTGGTCAAGTTTAATAAGCAAAAACATTCCTATGACAAAAATATTTTCGTCGACAAACTGAGCACTGCTCTGGTACTAAAGCTAGTTGAGTTTATAAACTAGATTCTCATTTCCCAACCATTGTCCTTGGTCAAAAGAAGTATGACTAAAACGGAGCCAATGGTGTATGGTTGAAAGGATATAACCAGTGCTTAATGATGATTATAGGTTATGGACATACAAAGGCGATAATACTAGACGCTTGCATCATATTGAAATCACTATGGGGTGTCAAAGTGGAGAGTGAAATGTTAGTATTGTGAGTTTAGTTGAGCCCATCATCATTTTCCACACTTTTACTAGTAGCTACCTGTAATACTGGAATGAAAAAATGGTTATTCGAGTTTTCCAGAGCCCTAAAAACGACATCTGTCACATTACGGGCTAGTTCTCAGGAATAAAAGATGATCATATTGGCATGTACTGTAAATGTGTGTTTTTGTTTCCGTAAAGTTCCATCCTGAAAAACAGACATATTTCAAGCCCCCTTCGGAGCAGCGGACTGTATGGGAAAATCCCTTCCAAGTGTGGGAGGAAGCGGTGGACACAAACAGGGGAGATCTGGAGACTACCTGCTGTTTGAGCAGATAGCTGGGGTCTGGTGTGGCCCGAGCTCCACTTCAGATGTTTAAGATTCCCACTGTGGGCATTGCAGTCCTCCGGAGAAATAAGCAACTACTTGGCCAGAACAACCTTTGGATCCCAGGACGGGACGGGACCGCCGGCAGCGACGGGGAGCGCTGTGCTGATTGGTCAGAGGACATGCTAACAGGCTGCTCTCTGAGGAGACGATGCTTGGGTGGTTCAGAAGATTAGCCCACCACCACCACGCAATTAGCCAACGCAGGGGGAATGACTTAATGATATGGGTCAAGCAAATTAACGTAAACCAAAGATGCCATGCAGATATGTGTTCAGTACATGCTTAATTCTGGGAAGGCGTCTTAAAGTACTTCTGCCTGAAGAGTGTGGTACTAAAAGTAGTTAAATTGATTTTATTTGACAATAATATCAAATACATTCAGTGTCATGTTGTATTATAATCTGAAATAATTCCATGTACTCCCTTGTGTACTCCCAGGGGCCCCGAACCACTGGTTAGGAAACACGGGCCTTGTGGGCAGTGTTGGGGGTAACGCAGAATATAACATATATTACTTAAACAAAATATGTTATTACAATTTCAGTAACTCGGTTTGCATTGAGGTATGAACAAATAAAAAAAGAACTAGTAATATAGAATGTATTACAATTTGAAAGTAACTTGCCCAATGCTGCTTGTGGGTAAGGCTACTGCGCACATACACAGAACACAAGTGTTGAGGGCCTGAGTCCCGGCTCTGACAGTTTGCTGAATGTCTCTCATCACTTGTGCTGACTGATCCAATAAAACATGGAGAGAAAAAAACACATAAATACAAAATTAGGGAAGAAAATCTCTTTTTATGTGATACAAAATAAAACTTGAATGGGGCTTTCACATACTTTGACCTTGATGTTTAGTCCTTTTAACTTTTCCTCTTTTGGAGGCTTGAGATCATCACTTAAAGTACTACTTGCCAGCAGCTGTATATCTGAAAATATCAATTTGTCAATGGCTTGCTTAAATGCCCATGACCTGAAGACTTGCCATTGATAAAGACAAGTATTTCATTCATTACTGTGGTACCCAAAGGGAGGGCAAACGTCGTTCCCTTCACTCCTGCCTTCTCTTCAGAGCCGGTCCTAAGCAAAACACCTGTATCCCAGAGAGGAGAGGCTGAACTTTGTACGCGGTGTGGGGGCCGGAGGCACGACTCTGTCCACACACGCTTATGAGTGCCCTGGGACGCAGTCGAGCAGTTGTAAAAATAGATGCAAAAACAATACAGATCCAAGTCATTCAAGATGTCTCCCATGTGCAGAGAGGAGCAGGTGAAGATAAATTGATATGACGTACAAAAATACACAACGCAACTACATCCGACTACATTACAGAAGATGTATAAATAACCCAGACCGATAATTCACAAATGCTGTAGCTTGAGCATTTGTCAAAAGAAGACTGTGAGAGCGTTTCCACGGAAAGAAAAATATGTTATTGATATATGACCACCTTGTAGCTACATGGGCCACCTATGATCATTTTATTACCCTATTTCTGGTTCACAGGAAACGCACATTTATTTAGAGGCCGAGTCAATAAGCAGAAGCATTAATTGGGGACCTTTTTAACCACAGAAACAGTAGCCACTTGTTGATCATATATAACAGACTCGAATGGGAATCTACGGGGGGCCGCACTGCACAAGAACACATTTAGAGATGTTGAAACACAAATGCTATCACTCTAGCACCACCGAAAGAAGTCATTTTATTGGGATGCCCTGACATCATTGCACGCACATGTTGGTTAAAAACCCAGCAACGGCCCACTGTATATTTGATTTGGCCCGGCCCACCTCAGCTGACCGATACATCAAATGTCTCTGGCTGTGACTATTTAATGTAGAATCTCCAAAACTCACAATGGCGCCGCGACCAAATGTTCCAGAGATGTACCCGTGTACGAAACAGGCCATATATTTCGCTCTCCTCTCCAAACAGAAATAGATTTCGCTGAACTGCTTGATAAATTCGGCCGAGGTTTTCCAGCCATCCTTATTGGAGCTCCTACTGTTTTTCTGGCTGTTGGTGGCCCAGGCCCTAATCACCCAGTGTTCCCCCGGAGCCCATAAATTACTCCGATGAGATGGTGCTTTGTGTTCCTACTGCTGGGGGAGCGGGGCGAATTCACAGCGGCATATTTTGACAACCCATACTTTAAATCATTGTTTTATGACAGATGGGAAAACTCCTGCACTTTCACTGGGCTGATTTATGTTCATTTGGGTCTGGAGGACGCTATAATTTGCAAGTAATGTGAAAACAGATGGATAGAGAGATACCAAAGGGTAAGAGTGACCTATGCATTCTCAGTGCGGCGCACAAATGGAAGCCATATGCTCGGAAAGGTCTTCCAGCTACATCTCCATTACACTGTGTATGTGTGGGGAGAGATAAGGGTTACAAATCTCGACTTAAAGATGCTGTGTATGATTCATTCACGCGGCGCTAAATCAGGTTCCTTCAAACATTGTTCTATATTGTGGTAATATTTGCACATGCATGATTGATTATACACTCTGTTCGTCTTGTTTTACAGTGCAACTTCCATAAACAGCTCTTGTGAGGGAAGGAAATGGTAACGTAAGCTGTACAGGAGTTGATTCTGTTATGTCCGATATCAATCCAGATAAATAAAAAAAAAGGGAATCGAGTTTCCTGCGCCTCAAGGTGCTGCACTCCCCATCATGTTCTCTCTAAATACATCCAGATTACTCATGACACCTACTGTGGGTTCAGACCTCTCAACTGGTGTGGTGTCAGGACCCATCATTGATCTGTAAGATAAGAACTGGATTTTGTATGAATAATGTGAATTCCCTAAAAAATATAGTTGGGTAAATGTTCAATATCCAACTATAATGGGATATTAATAGTACTCAATTACATAGGCCAAGATTCTTAGTTGAGTACAGATGAAGACTGAAGAATCTTGGCCTACGATGGACAACTCCTGTACGAGTAGTACATTTTGAAGTAACTGTACTTCGTAGAGTAGATTTATCATACAGCACTTGTAGCTTTGTACACCTTATTCTTCAGAATTGTTCACCTTTATATATTTTATGGTATTTTCATTGACAAAACAAGGATTCTCTTCTCTTACTTTATTTGGATCACTACTTTTTTTCGTCTTCAAGAGTAAAGTTATTTTATCAAAACATTACTCTTACTTGAGTAAATATTTAGGCTATACTCTACCCACCTCTGCCTATAAAGTAAAAAAAAATATGATCAAAATACATCATTCTAATAGACTCAGGAATCGTTTAGAATTTTTTGCGAACCAGTAAAACACCAGTAAAAAAGTTGAATCCATTTGATCAATAAAAAGTGGCTTAATATTTCTGCAGCAATAAAATAGGTCTGGTAATTAAAAATACAAAGAGAGAATTACAAGAATACGTTGATTTTTGTCAAATTAACTCTTCATATATTCTATTGATAAGAATCTACTAATAATAATAATGCATTGGTTTTGTATAGCACTTTTCTGGACACTCAAAGACGCTTTCCAAGGCATTATTCATTCACTCCAAACTTGGTGGTGGTAAGCTGCTATTGTCGCCACAGCTGCCCAGGGGTAGACTGACTGATGGAAGCGAGGCTGCCAGTCTGCGCCATCAGCCCCTCCCACCACCAACACTCACCCGCACACTACATTCACACAGGCTTCCTGGTATTTCCCCGGGGATCTCCCATCCAAGTACTGACCAGGCCCTATCCTGCTTACCTTCCGAGGTCCGCCAGGATCGGGCATAGCAAAGGCGGTGTTACCCGACGTTTAAAAAATAAAGTAATTAAAAAATATATATATTTAAATAATTTGAACATTTTCAGTATCGGACTTCAACATAATAGCATTACAAGTAGAAGGGTGTGAATAGGGCTGGGTACCTTTCATGTTTTTTCGATACTAGTACTTTAACGCTACTTGGTTTACGATACCGATACCTGAACGATACCTTTTTCGATACCTATTCTAAATTATTGGTCATCTACACAAAAAAGTAAATATCTAGAAGGTTAAATGACCCAAATTCATCTTATTTATCTAAATTTGAGCTGTTTTAGTGGCTCATTTGACCTAATTTTAACCACTTGTTTTGACTTGCTTCAATAGATTTCTACTTAGTTCCTTTTTTATTTAAATTAATTTACTAATGGAGTAAGAAAATTGGTCTTTGGGCAGTTTTATTTCCCTAATTCAAGTGAGATTACCTTAGAATCAGTAAAAAATGTCATGAAATAATCCAAATAATCTAGATGACAGTAGTAAATGTGCCTAATCTGCTCTAAACAAGACTAATATTCTCAAATCAAGTCATTTATCCTCGTGCTTGATTTTAGTTTTGTTGTAGAACCATAAAACAGAACAATAATGATCATTTATTCTATAAAATACTGTTTCTTTTAGTGTTTTTATCATTTATTTTAGCTGAAACACCTTTCTTTAGTGCAGTCTCAGATCCACCAGGAAGACAAATTTGCTTTCTAACGATAAATATTTTTTCGGTACCAGTTTTCGGTACCAATTTATTTTTCGATACCGGTAGGACCTTCATTATTTTTTCGATACTGTACTGGTATCGTTTAACGGTACCCAGCCCTAGGTGTGAATACTTCCTCGAGCCCACCGTATGACACAATGGATTATACAACCCTATAGCATATGATTTATCTAGCATACCATAAGCAATTTTTGTTCCGTTAATTTCCCCCTCCTCCTGTGATACCCAGAAGCTGTAAAACAGGACAGTGAAGCGTGTTTACTTTGTGGAAAGCTACAGAAATTGACATGTTTTCATTCAGTGCTCTGGCAGAAAAAGCAAATGTAAGGTAATCGGCGAGGAAACCCAAAACCCAGAATATATCATGCACAGCCCGGCATCCCTGGACGACTCGTGTTTTATGGCTTTTCCAATGAGGCAGGACAGTATGTGAGTGCGCGGTGTCTGGTGCAGCCATTGTGTTCCACCGAGGGAGGACCACCCACATTCACCCAGCGCTGAAATAAATACAGTCCCATCCCCTTTCCCCTCAGCGACAGGCTCAGGACAACCGTGCCATCTCCAGCTCGCCTCGACCTCGCTCCATCACTCTGCCCCCCCCCCCCCCCCCCCTCCCTTGTCCCGACTGAGAGCGAGAAGGCCCTGTAAGTGCTCCGCGTGTGCCCTCCGTGCCCGGGCCGGTCAGGAAGCTGGCTAATAGCAGGGGATGACTTTGGACTGTGTTGAACTTGGCACGGCTCTATGTCTTCCAGGGCAGGACAGACCGCCCGTGCCCCTCTGGAACCCAAAGCCCAGAGGGAATGAGGTGCCTTCTGATGCCACATGTCACATCATATTTTCTGCCTTTTAATATAGCTCGAACATATATATATATATAACTAAGCCAACGGTAATTTACTCCAAATTGATGCCAGTGGCCAGATAACCAAGCCTCCAAGTCTCCACGTCACATCCTCTGCGCTTGTTTATTTGCAAAGTTTGAACATCAAGCTCGAACGGTCCCAGGAGCTTGGAAAGAAAGCAGTTCTTGTAGGAGGTCTCAGTGAAACACAGTGCTTGTTTTCCAGCAATAGGAACATTCTCATTGTGATTAAACCCCGAGCTGATTACCCAACATCAGGAGTACTTCCCTAATTTGCTCGGACCTAATCTATCATCTCCCTTTGTTGTGGGAGCAGGCTATAAATCTCAGCAGGCAAATCCTTGGCTCGGGTCCTTCTCATCATTAATTGTGAAACGGAGGGTCACACTTGTCGATGTGTTACCTCTGTCCTCCACCTGCAGCCCACACAGAGGATTGTCTCGTTACATGACAGCTTAGTGACAGCTTCATGTGAGGAGGTTGTGCGTACAAATGGCCTCTTTATTGGTCTTAGATGATAGCAGCGACCGCAGTGTCTTTTTGCTTTCATTTTGATTTACGGCTGCCTGGTGGGATGAGCTCAGTCACTGTGTGTGCTTGGCTGCCAACTTCAGTTTTTTCTCCTGTTTCTTTTAGGTCTTTGTGAGCCCTTGAGGTTTAACTGTTATAGAGGATTTTTTTTTTTTTTGGATGGGAGGCCAGGCTGTATAAAGCTTTAGCCAAAGACCTCTGCGCACTCCAAAAATAAGAAAGCCGGGTGAACAAATGTATCTACATGTGCGAGGCAGACAGACAACACCATAGCAACATTTCTTTAGGAAAGGACAATTCTCAAACCATTTTACATCAGGTGCCTCCTTAATTACTGCATACATTAAGAGGAGACATTGCAAGCAAACATTTTTTTCCTCTCTCTTATTATTGAAACTTTTCACCTAATCTTTACAATCAGGGAAGTAATTATTGCAAAACTGCATTATTCATTTACCATTTGTGACCATGGATCATGGAAACCAGGGGCACAAGTCGGTTCTGGGGCATTTTGAGTTATTCCCGGATTCTGAAAGTGTACATGTGAGATGTGAAAGTTTCCATGTGCTACACATCCAACAATGTGTAGCACATGGAAATCTGATGATATTTGGAGAAGCTGTGGTCACTTGAAAGTAGGCACTCGAAAAAGGTCAAAGGGGAGAAAACGGCCTCTAAAGATTGTGCAGTTCTCACCTCTCTCTGCTGCTGGGACGACAACACTTTAGTAGCTCCTACAGACTCCAAACTTTCTAGTCTTGTACTTAATAATATCTTGGAGGTTTGTTCAATATT
>OMNZ01024490.1:33488-51895 GCA_900303255.1 Lesueurigobius sanzi | reverse complement strand
TCTTTGTGAGTTGCTGTACATATAGAATAAACTGGAGAAGAGCAATGTACAGTATAGTAAGGAGTTATTGTTTGAATACTAATGAGTAAAAAGATGATTTGCCATAGAGCCGATCCCAGTGAGTATATGAGTGCACCTGCCTTCTGCCTGCCACACGCACGCTTTTATTTACTCACTCTCAAATTATTTTGGTCGTACAGTTGACAAAGATAAATGGGGGGATTAATATATATTGGGCTAATCTGGGAGCGTGCAATAGAGTGAGCGCCGAGGCTGGATAGTATTTCCCTCAGGTAACCAAATGCAGGCCCACTGGATTAGGATCCATTTGCAGTAAGGCTTAACTGTGATCCAAAGCCATTAGCAGAACATGGCTGCAGGAGGAAGGAAATCAGCAAAGGCAAGAGGCGTTTTAATTGCTTACTGCTGAATAATTCTGTTCCCAGTTAAGCGCATTCTGCAGTGGTGCTGTTTCTGCAACGCAAATACAGCGTTCAGGTGTGTTTGATCCACTTCTAATGCTATTTTATTCCTTCCTTGACATAATTGTGCCATTGGATAATTCAATTATGTTTTTATTTTGCACATCAAACATTTTGCTGTTGCCCATAGGAGGACTCAAAAAGAGTGACGATATAAACCTGTATGATAGGAATTAAGCAAATCAGTGGCTGTTGTTTTTGACATTCATAATACAAACAATACACACACAAAATGTATTGTATTACCAGTCTCCAATGTATATCCAAGTCCCCAGTCAATTCTTTGATTATATAAAAGCATACTGAAATATAAGCATAGCTACTGAAGTGGGCTCATACTAAGCCTGTTATATTCTAATCTACACACTTTTAACCAAATTTCATCTATTGAAAATGATTATGCATAGTTATTATCAGTGTTGCCACAGTTACCCCAAAAAAGTGATTACTGATTTGTGATTACTCCCTTAAAAAGTAACTTAGTTACTTTACTGATGACTTCATTTTAAAAGTAACTTAGATTACGCTTCATAATAATGATACACAAATTGATGCATATTTCATCATGAATTCATCATGAATTCACCTGAATTCATTAGGATCCATAATTGCTTACAGTGGTTAGGATATATGTTTAACTTAAAACTCAATGCGTAAACCTTTTGTTTAAAATTCTAGCAATTTCTCCATCCCATTTGCTTTTATGTGACATTGTTATAAAATGGAGCATAGAGCGCCAGAGCGGTGGAGACAAATGAGTCAACAAGAAAACAACTTGTACAATCATTCTCAACACCAGCCAAGCTAATAAATATAAACAAACCACATTGTCTGCCATGTCTGGAGAAACCGAAAAGCAGGATTTTTGTGCCAATATGTAATCTTCATGAAAATAAAATGTAATCTTTACTTTTTAACAGTGCAATGTTGAAATGTTGCAAAGTTGAGAAAGGTACTAAACTGAAAAAAGTAGTACAATGACAGTAGTAACTCGTTACTGGCATGACTGGTTATTAAATCCCAAATATTGAGCACATTTGACTACATGTAATGCATATGATAAAACAATAGATGGCAGTAGAGCTTAAGTAGATCTGACATCTTGGAAAGCCCTCTGGTATGATTCTCCAAATCTCCGAACAGAACGAGTCAAATCCAAGTCCTGGTCAACAACATCTTTAGGTGGTTTGAACAACAGCTTTAATTTGTGCGTGACCTTTTCTGTTAATCGCAGCCATTGCGCAGAGAGAGCTATAAAACACGGCCCAGCTGGTGATAAAAGAGCACTTCACATGGAGCAGGTGGTGCGTGCGCGCGTGCAGCATCACTGCTCTCCACAGCCGAGCCGGTTATGGCTTTATGACCCAGTACAAATCTTCAAATCTGCCGTCTCCTCAGGTGAGACCACCTGTTGGAGGGAAGATAAGACAGTGAGTGGCCATGTGTGGCGCTGGAGAAAGGCCCAACAACAATAAACTGCTTATGTGGTCGTGGTGCTTTGTGAGGAAATTACTGTGTTCCGTGAAATAGAAAGGTTAGTCCAAGTTTACACATCACATATTTCAAAAATGATTTTATGTGCTGCGACTCAACCTGTCCACATGAGGGCAGTGTTGCTTACCAAAAGCGCACTGCTGCTAACAAGGCGACTTCCACCTTTTCTTGTATGCTAGATATGTTATTGTCTTGCATAAAAGTGGCTGACAATAGGAATAATTCGGTCCCATTTGAAAGAAATAATCAATGTCATGACATATGTGACTATTCCTATATACTCTGTGCATTTGGGTTTGAACAAAGTAACCTAATGCTGCTCACTTAGCTTGAGTTAACACAGTCACAGTATTATTTTTTTTTTCTCTCTCTCGTTTTTCCTCCACTTTCTCTTCGCGATTTACCAACATGCCTCTGAGATCAACTGATCCAGAGCTAACCTTTTTCATCCTGGTGCTCTATACTTTCTGCAGCCTCCGTGTGCACTGGGCCTAAGTCTAAGGATCTCTGAGCAAACAGCTCTTTATGACAGAAAGCGAGGTGAGTGGCTTCAAACATTACGGCAGACATCTTACCAAACAAACACACGAGAGCGCGCCACCTGATTTTATTACGTATCAGAACCTTTATTGACAAGAGCCATCTATAGGATAATTCACAGTTTAAGCTACTATCTGCTATTTCCCCCTGTGGTTCGAAGTACTCACACGGCATACTGTCATTTCATACATTTTAAGACTATAATTATGGACATAACAAATCGATATTTACTTCTCAAGGCTATTGAAGTGTACTAACCTATGGATTACTGCTCAGTATTGGTGCTATGATGTGCACCTGTCCCATAGCATCCAACAACAACAACAACAAACTATATTGTGACATGAATTGCTTTCACACAGCAAACCTCTACTGGAAATCCCTTTTAAATCATTGTGACTGATTTATTCATTTATTTATTTTACTTTGTCATCTGTAGTCTCCTTTTACACATTAATTCTATTTAGCTAATGACACACACAATGGCTAATTCCTCTCTTAACACCTGCCCTGTTAAGAAACATGTTGTGTTTGTACTACACACAGGGAAGTGCCATCTTTTCTGCATGGGCTTTAGCAGCTTTCAGCACCTCCACCTGACTCACTCTCACCCCATACATCTGTGAAAGTCTCAGCTGCAAAGTGGGAGAGCAGCAGAACCTGGCAACCCACGAGGCGGTAATGTCCACGTTTCTCCTTAATCTGCTCAGCTTCATTGTCTCTTCAATGTGAAAGTTGATGACTGATTATTTTTATTGCTTCGACACCTTTTAAATCTCTGGGTGCAGCTTATCTGAGGTGTTGAGGCGGGCTAATAAAACACTGTGCCTGGTAATGGCTGGGACACAGCACAGGTGCGCCGCAGTTTCTTTGCTTGTTTCAAAACAAAATCCACCCTTAATAAAAAAAAATATTAAAAAGTTTCCAGATTGTATTGTATATAATTATAAAAACACAAAACTGAACTGAAATTCTCTTAAAACTTCAATAAGTCAAATACTAAATTTGTCAAATCAGTGGTTTAAAACTAGTGAGTCAATCTTCAACCTGTCAGTGTTATCACAGTATTAAGATGGAATACATGAACATAACACAAAGGTGCACATATCAGGTGTAACTTTATGGCCACCTGTCAAATATTGTTGGTGCAAGATGTGCACCTGTCCCATGTCCAGCCTCATACACAACAAACTGTATATTCTGACCTGCCTTTGCTTTCTAACCCCATCAAACCTCCAGAGGTGCCTTTAAGATCTTTATTCCTGATTGATATTTATCCCTAGTATTCTTTTCTGAGTCCTGAGGCAACAACAAAAGCAACCCACATGGCTGAACGGCCAATCAAATCAGCAGGCTGCACTCCTGGCTCCTGGTTTTTGGGCATATTCATAAACGGATGTTTCAGCAAAAGATTTGAAGCACCTAACCAAATTAGCAGTCAAATGAGCAACAACATCTGCTATATACGTTAACGTCACCATTTTTCAGGGGACAATACAAAATGACCGCAGATGTAAATGCGCCTCTTTTCTACCCTGGATTTAAAATCATAGTCATTAAGATCACCATTGTGAGGAATAGGAAAATATCATTCAAGGAATAAATATCTATTTCCATATGACAGAAAAAATAATAATAGGAAGCTCATCCAGATGGTCCATGTGAGAATGGCTGTTAGGTGTCCATCTAAATACTGGTGTTTACAGCAGCGAGGAAAGAAGCAACTGCCACAACTGTCAGTCAGGCTTCTTTTAATACCAACGATCTCTGCCAATATCTGTCTCACCAGCTCAATGAAGCTCCCTTTCTCCCTTCACACAGTCTCCCATTTTCTAACTCATTCATTTGTGCACTGCCCCCTTCAAATCCACGATTTAAGCAACGAAATCCCACTTGTGTGTCCGCTGAATGCCTTGACAGACATCTTAGCCAACACTTGATGAAAACTCTGCTATGGCCTTTTTTTTGGTGCTGTTGTGCTCCGGGTCTCTCATCGGTGCCGGAGTGGGCCTGCTTTTGCAGCCGAGTGTGACCAGGGCACTTAGTGGCTCACATTAGTGACTCTAATTGGGAAAGTGGGCTCCGTTTCAGGGTCAGTGACACACTGACTGGCATGTGAGGAATGTGGCCGGGTGGCACTCTCAACTGACACCTTCACTCAGGTTTCTCTCAATTCTGTTTGAAAGCAAGTCTGAGAATGCAACTGTCACCATCACTAACCATTACAAAGACTTTGTGTTAGAAAATGATTCTTCAAATGCTGTTCATAGCACAAGATACTGAATATACTAGGTCTAAAGGTAATTCTGAAGATGTATGGTCCTCCAACTGATGAGATTTGTCCCTTGCCTTTAATAAACAACATTTTGTAAATAAAGAAGAAGAAGAATATATAAGATAAGACTTTATTGATCTCACAATGGAGAAATGGATTTATTACTAATAAAGTTTTAAAAGGATGTTGTAGATGTGCGTACAATCACCAAAACCATACAGTATTCACAGTGATGTTACTTCAACAAAATTGCTATATATAAATAAATGTAGCCTGGTTGAGCTGTTTTCCAGTTTTCAGTCTGGTAATGGGTTGGTATTATTGGCCATTAAATATACTCTCAATAGAAGAGAAGTTGTTATTATGATAATCAGCACGTGTCAGTCATTAGAAGTTTAATCTTCTCACATGAGTAGTTAACTAATCAGGAGTAGTTTATGCATACTTCTGTCATGCTTCCGTCATACTTCCGTCATACTTCTGTCATACTTCTGTCTATTCTTCAAAAACACTGTCATGGGAAAAAAGTCTCCCAGCTCAGAGTTCATGTTGAGCTCTTTCACGGCCTCATCAGAGAGTGCAGGCATGTGTTGGTCCTTTTGTTCATGTCTGCTGCAGATACTGTATGTGTGCTTTGTTATCCAGGGAGTGGTGGGCTATTTGTTATTGTTGTACTCTGAACAGAGTTAGGTGCACTGCTGCTGCTGCTGCTGCTGCTGCTGCTGGGCGACTTGGCAAGTTCCACTCTCACATTCTGCTGTATTCCCTTCGGCATCACCTGCCTAATTTATCAGACGATTGATGTGGCTAACTTCACTTTGTGCTCCACGCCCTCCCTGCGCTCATGAATGAAAGCCTTGTAGACTAAAAATGTACTTTCAGACAAGACTTTGGGGTCATTTTGAAAAGTTGCTTTCTTTTGTTGCACCTGTTGCATTGATGAATATGTTGTTCTGCTTTGTCACATTCAAAAAATATGATTTCCATATGAATGTTGGTATGTGGTTGTTCATTGTGTTTAATGCCACAACAAGTACATCTCACTGGGGTTATTTTAAGCATGTAAATGTTATAAATGTTATCTACCAAAAGCTCTCTTTACTCCTGCCAGCTGCATGTGAAAGCAGCTCAGATGTGGCTTTCCCAATACCTGGACTATGACTTCTCTTTTCTGATTCAGTGGACTTTGTCCTATACAATAAGCAGTGCCCTATTGATGTCAAACAATATGTTTCTATGTAACAATGCAGAGCTCAGATGCCCTTATTGTCGGTATGATACAAGATTAATGTGTGGTTTGGCATGCCTCGAAAGCACAGGTTGAATATATTACATAGAACTATGGTTACAAAATGATCATATTGGGGGAAAAGGGTATGAAATATTTATTTTAATTTACTTCATTACCATTAAATGTTTGTCTCCTCAATAAGACAAGAGACTTTCCACAAGCAGTATAATAGAAAAGCAGCGTGGAAACTTGGGAGGAAAGCAACACTTCACATCAAGGTCTGGGAGGCACAGCCTGAACCTTCTTGCTAAGAGAAACGTCACTGGACCACCACAAATTACTAATAGTCCAAGATTCTTGAATGTACTGTTTGCCTTACCACTGAAACAGTTCTTGGTGTGTGTACCTGCTCTAGTCTGTGATACAAATATGAGCTACTGCAGGAGTGGTGTGTGAGTGGTGGCCTGGTCGGAGGGTCTATCCCATGGGCAGCTGGGGGTGTATACATCGCGTACCACAACCGAGTATCGCATGAATGAAAAACTGTCCCTCGTGAAGCAGTTGGTGCAACTTGTGTCATGTGAAAAGCACTATACAAAAAAGATTCCCTTCTCTTATACCTACTTCTGTCTTTTCCATCCTTTTTACTTGACTATTTGCATTTTAGATTGATGTTAATCTTCACATGAGGTCTGTTCTGTGTGTGATTTTAAACATAGCCATTGATGTGTGTGTCAACAGTTTGGCCTGAAGCTGAACCTGTCTTGGATACGTGCCTGTTGTACGAGAAGGAGAGCTAGAATGAAGGATGGAGAAAAGCGGGTGTGTCCTTAAGTGACTCAGCCGGAGCCTTGAGTCTGACGAGTGACAAATCAGTGGCTCCAGCTCCTCTGCACTGGCTCTGCACAGGTGGTCTGTCCCACACACTCTACACACAGCACATAAGAGAGAGAGCTCCGTGAGCGATTGCTCTCTGCATTAAACAGGTTAATCTGTGCAGGAAAAACAATGCTATTTGACTTTGTCAAACACCCCTGATCACACATATCGTATCAACTGTCAACAACAACAAGCCACACACAGTGCTTTGCTTTTGATTTTGGATTATTAAGATATAGTGGCAGTGATCCAGTGCCCTGTGCGTGACCTATTATTTGCAAGACTACATGCCAGCGCGTGACCTCATGCACACAGCCATCACACTTGATGAATGGGTGCTGAGGTGAACCCTGCATGTCTGTCCCAGGTCAGCCTCTTTGTGCTGATCCTTGAAGGGAGTGGTCAGCTTGTCCTGAGTAAATTGATGTTGCTTCCAGGAAGGAGGCTGCTCTAACAAGTGCCCCATAGTAAGACTGGCTCGACCTCTTTATGTGTGGCTTGTCTAACTCTTTCACTCACTCGGGCACAAAGGGAAACCACTTTCAGTTGTCAGTCAGAGTTCCAGTTTACCTTGATAGCTCTGGCATACTGTCAAACTTTAATCTATAATAGGTGTGTTTGCAGAGCAAAGAATGCCTTAGAATGATCTATTTGCTTGTATCTTAGGCCGTGTTTAAATAAATGCATTACATAAACTCTTTCTGTATTTGTTTGTAAACATCAGGAGATGACGTGCTGAGTAAATTTACTCTGTGTGTGTGTGTGGTCACAGGGTGCAAGTTGCTGTGATTCATAAAGCCACCATAGCTGTTGGAGAGAATGCATGTGGCCATTTAGGGGTGTTACATCTAAATCAATAAAAACATGGAAAGCAAAAGCATCAGGAACATGTGGAGTTGTATAGAAGACAAGGTTGTAGTAAGCTGTCAAACTTGTAGCATGCCCTTGCAGTGTTTTTGAAGTCAGATTTAACTTCCATCTTGTTTCTGTCTTTGTGTTTGCTGTGGTTCTCTAGTCATGAAATGGAACAAGGATCCCACTCTCAGAAATAGCCCACTCATTTGCAGCTCCTTCTGACTCTTCTGCTGCTAATTTAGTGGATGTGAAGTGCTCCGTCATGCTGAACGTGTTGAACACGCTCTGACAGACTTGCCGCCTGGCTCCTGTCTGCTCCTGTGTCTGTACTGCACCTCAGAGAGCGGATTATGGGCCTGGAGGAGCCACTGTATGGATGGCGTATGAATGCGTGGAAGCGAGGTGACAGACGGGACAGATCGCGTCTCATCACCAGTAAAGCCTCCAGGCTCCCAGAGGAGACCAGAGCATCCCTCACTGAGCTACATAAAGGGCCGCCGCAGACGAAGGCCTGGTCAAGGCCTAAGCTATAGAAGCCCTGACATCTGGCTTTCTTCTATGCTCCATCGCCAACCTGCTCCCCAGTCTGGCAGCTATATGCACATCATTATTGTGCCTAATGCGCTCTTGAATCAAAGTCAAAATTTTGTCTGATTATGTGTTTTTATTGCCAATGCTCATTTAACTTGGTGCCATTCTGCACATAGTGTGTTTCACCTACATACTGTATGTGACACTGGCGATATCGCTTTACCAGTCACTGCAGTACAAAATGTGCTCTGTGTGTTGCGTTTTGGCAAACAAAGTGTAAAGATAAAATTATGATGAAACAATAAAGGCAGGCTCAATCATTTTGAGGGAAGATACACAGCAGGTGGTAGGAAAAGCTCCGACAGAACCCCTGATTTGTGCAGAATTGTGTTGCTTAAGGGATATGGCCACCAGATGCCCATTTGGATGAAAATCTAGGTTTCAGTCTAATCTGTCAATTTCACAAGCCAAAAACGTGTCAGCTTCATGAGGCAAGCTAGAAACTTTAGTATGAACACTGTTCCAAAAGAGTTTTTTACTTTACTACACTGAGAATAGTTAAGCATGTGTTTACAGCTTGATTACAATTATGTTTTATTAATCTTACTTACAAATATAAAGCCATAGCGTTTTTCTGCTGGAACCATTGCTTGGCATTGAGTGGAGTGCACAGACCTGAGCAGTCCTAGGATTGAAGCCATAGATGGCAGTATTTTGCCTTCTTTTCCTCAGCCCTGCTGCTCGGGAGCCATGCACACTGTGTTCTCGTGGAATATGCTTTCACATGGCTGTGTCAAGGCAATTTATTATTTGGCACTCCATATTATTTGCTCCAGCGCCATGTTCAATTATTAAACACATCACCACACTTTCTTATTTTCTCATTATAGAGGAAATAGCACAGAATAGTGTTGCATCGTGTGCTCTGTTTTATAGCCAGATTTATTTTACATTAGAGTCATTTATTTGGTCATATAACTTTAAGAATATTTTGTTATTATAACAAACCTATATTTAATGGACGTCAGGGATCTATCTTGTATTTTATATGTTTTTTTTTAAAAGATTTTCAGCTAATATTCTCTTAACTAAATTGCTCTTATGGTTCTATCAAATCTGTAGCTTTTTTCTTTGAAAATAATCTGGTGATCTTATTATTTTCAAAGCTAGTGAAGACTTTGAGTGTTGGACAGATCTTTTGCCTGCACTTGCTTTTATATTGGACTGAATCATAAAATGACACTTGAGATAAACAGAATGTTTACTCTCCCCATGTGAGCAGAGGCTGATATGTAAATGCTGCCTTATTCTTTCATCAAATTTGCATTTAGCCTCTTAACCAAACACTACAGGGCTCCAATTCAAACAGTGCTAATGATGGGTGGCTCTTTATGTCCGATTGCCATATCGGCAAAAAGGGAAGAGCAATTTAACCTGGTGTGAAAAGAGTAGAGCAATGTAGCTGTGTGAGTGGCGGACAGTAATTGGATCAACTTTGCTGTGAACTGCCTGTTTTGATGCTCTGGTGGCTGACTGCTATTCCACTGGCTCTTTGCCTATTTATCATTCCCCTTTTATCTGCTGCTGCCAGACCTTTCCATTGCTCCATTCTAGGGCCGGCTAATCAAACAAGTTTTTAATAAGACTAAACAGCATCTCTACAGCCGGAGAACAGGCTCCTGCTGCACAGGGCGACGGCGCTCACACGAATATCAATGAATGCTCAGCTCTCTGCTCACTGCTCTCACACAGGCACAGCGTGGAAGACTTTGGCACTTTCCATCATCTGAGTATGCATCATAGACTTATGTACCTTTTTTATAATGTTGTGAGGTGAATTTTTGATTTAAGAATAACAAGGAATAACCAGGTGGATCCAGGTCTTCTTACACAGCATGGTCATATTGCTTGGTAATGGTCAACTTCACAGCTCTGTTCTAGCAGCTAGCCCAGCGCACTTTCCCTCCCTGTCGTAAGATGAAATTGATGTCCTGCAGCCTACCGCAAGCTCACCAGCTGCTGCTTGTCGGCACAACCATAGAGAAGTTAACAAGCTCAAAACAAAACAAGTGACAAACCCCAACAAAGGCGGGCAGAGAGTGGACGGGGCCTAGTGGGGCTGGACCTCCCCATTGGTTCACTAGTCCCAAAAAAGGCCAAGGCAGAAAAGAGGACCTTGACTGGAGTCTTGCTAGGTAACTGAGGGCTCTGTGTGTGGAATGTGTCTCGCTGGTCTTGGTATCCCACCCTGCGAGTCCTCTGGCCGTAGGTCACGCAATGTGTCTTTGTTCCAGACGCCTCAATTATGTATTTCCTTCCTGATAAAACGAGATGTGATGCCCTTGGAAGGGGACAACAAACTCACATTTGAGTGTGCCTGTCAAATTGCTATCTAATTGTTGCAGGGCTGCAGGGGGAGCTGATATCTGCCTTTCTGTGGCCACCGGCTGGCGGCCCTAGCGCTCACAAAGCCGGGGATGCCACACACATTCTGTTTGTTCTACATGAGCAAACAGATTGTAAACTGGCTGATAATTTTTGTTCTGACAATGTCATTTACGGCTGTCAGCCTTTTGTCTGCTCTGTTTGCTTTATTCAAATATGAACCGAGTGGACCTCCCCTCCACCGCTCACTTCTGCATTAAAATCACATCAATTCACTTCCATTTTGTCTTATCTGAAATTCATTGGAGGCAATCACTTGGTTGAATGCCCTGTCGTTGCCATGGAAACCAAAGGTCCTGTGTGGACTTCAGAAGGATTAGGAACTTCTGAGATTTAAGTCTTGAAGTACACAGTTGCTTTGTTGCGTCTCCCTTTGATTTGATGACGAGGAATTTGCCTTTTCTAACTTCGGGCAGAGGTGAAATAAATCTGTATATTTATTAGCATCCTTTTACCACATTGATAAATATTCATTTACTTTGCGTCTTTCATCTTGGTCACAGGCTTTTCTGTGTGTTTTTCTCTGTTCTGTATTCTCTCAACACATCTATAACAATAGATGCGCTGCCATGTTGTGTGGCAGCACTACGGGTGCCTATGGCATCTTGTCACCCTGCTGAGAGACGGCTCTGGGAGACAGGGCTGCTGTGTGATCACTCCCTGGACATCCAGCTTCAGTCCTGAGGCATCTTCCACTTTGTGGGCCAAGGTCAGAGCTCAGTGCAGTGGTGAAGCAGCTGCAGATGTTACTGTTTAGTGTTTGGTTTAGCCTGTCTGCTCTCTGCCTTGTCCGTGCTGCTGCCAGGGTGCTTGCCCATAATAAAGAAGGCCTTGGCTCCTGCTCCATGAATTGGCTTTTTGATTTTCTTTGCCTTTACAGCCAAAAGTACAGAGCAAACATTGTTAAGTAAATGGATTCATTTTTAGTTGTGCCAGGCGGTTTGTGCTCCAGAGAGAGCAGGTCCTTTTTGTCCTTTTTACTGTGAACATCTATTAGACCAGTGCTTATTGTCTGCAGTGACAGGCAGTTTTCAGACCTTAATGCATTCCAAACATATTCTGCTCTTCTCACAAAGGTTATGGCCAAATCTTTTCAAGCGCCTGTAGATTTAACCAAGAAAAGGATCAGCTCCATCAAAACACTGAATAACGTTCTTAAAATATTCTGCAGACGTATAGAGTCATTTGCATCTAATTTCCTTATTGACTGGCTCCATACAAGGGGAACAGTTTGATGGCAAAGGCAACAACATGAATGACAGTTTGTTATGTACTGTATGAGGTGCTTAGGTATTGTAGTATATAATGTTTTTAAAACCTTTTAGTAACTTTGCTGTAAAATGGAATAGCATTGTCTCCATCGAGTTTATTATTCAAAGACCAGTGTTAAAATTTGAGAGGTAAACAGTAGTTGTCTCTGCTGGCATGGTGTCACCTGGAGCATCTAAACAATCAATGCACATTTGCAACTTGATATTTACCCGCCTTTGACTTCATTGGCAGCCCTTTAAATTAAGGTCATTTTGTCAGATATTGCACCACTTTACAATAGTCACAATATTGAACGACTGAGACTGAATTTTAATTGAAATCCATTTGACAGACAATAAAAAACAATTGAAAGAATGAATGTCATAACAGTTTTATTAACAGTTTAAGCGCCTGCTTTGAATTAATTTCACATTTCCTTGTTGCATGTGAGACCAAATAGAAAGCTTACCTCATTTGTTTTCTTTTTAAAAAAAGAAAAAGCAGATTCCTCACAGATTTGTGAAGACGTTGCCAAAGGTTTTGACAGAGTCTTGCCGCTGCCTGTTCAGACACTATTTCTTCTATGGAGGAGGATTATTCTCAAATACCAGCCACTGTTTGAACAAAAGGAGCTGATGATGGCAAATTAGGCCTAGGCTTTTTCTGTTGGGAAAAAGAAAGCTCTAAGGTCTAACATGGTGGTCCCGATTATTTATAATGATATATTCATGTCTAGTTGACAAGATTATAGATGAACAATGGGAGATCTAGTGGTGTAGAGGAAACCCAGTCATGTATTGAGTAGATCGTTGCTTCTGGGAAAAAGTTGACGTGATGCAACCGCACAGCTTTCACTTTGGTCAAGGACACGACTCAGTGGTTCGTTGACAGTGGTAGGTGCCAAGAGAGAATGGAAAATCAATGCAACTGACCTGTCCAAGCCAGTGTACCTATAGGCTGAGTGAGGTCACTGTCAGAAAGATCTGGCTCAGCAGAGTACACACAACTTTGAAAGGTCCACTGGGGCATTATTTAACCCAACAGAGATATTGCACATCATCATTGTTCCCCTAATGCACAACTAAGCAAAACACATGCCAGCAGCAGAGCGAGAGGCACAAATTGATCAAAGATTGAGATCTGACAGTGAGTGCAGGCTGCTCGTCTCTCTCTGCCGCATCCTGCTGCCTTCACTGTGGGTTTCTCTTGTGCGGCTGCCCGCTGCACAGTTAGCCGTGCTATTGATCTCATTGTGGCTTAAGACACTTCATGTACCCTGAAAGAGTGCAGCACAAAGCAGTGACATTGATAGGGCCACACTGAGGTGGGTCTTTTTGTCCCTGTCTGTGTGTGGGACCGGGACTAAGCGTGGGGGGTGGGGCCTTACAGGCCACCGTAGAAAGTTAAGAAACTCACAAGCTGCTTAGGGGTTAAACTGAAACACTGGGCCTGCCTTCTAATCTGCCTGTGTAACGCTTTTCTTTTAAAGTCATCAGGTTGGTACCGTGCTTAATCCTCCTAATCTACTTTGTTGTCTAGACATCCTCCAATCATTTTTAAGCATATTTTTGATATAGTAGATATGTACTAGATGTAAATTTATGAACATCAAGCATCTTACTAAAGCTTTGCCAAGGTTGACTCCCAGAGCAAGTAGTGTTTGTACTGAAGGGTTAAACCTCTCTTTGTACACTGTCTGAAAGGGAAAGTCATCTTCCAAAGCAGTGGCTGTCGACAGGGCTGCGCTCACTGCCGTCACACACAGGCCGCCTGCATGTAGCCACACGAGATTCCCGCTTGCACATCTGGCCTTTATTTTCGTAGCTAAGGAGTAGCTAAACAGTCACAAATCCGAAAACAGATTTGTTTTTTTAGGTCCAGGTGGGAGAAATGTCACTTGCAGCAGATGGAATTTTCATGCATACTGAATTTTGCCTGCATTTCATGTTCAACAAAACATTGCTGGGAGCAAGCAGCATCTTCTTTTTGTGCTTTTTAAAGGAGTCCATTTTGATAGGATTAGCCCATTGCCAGGGACCTTGTTATAGCAGATTTAGTTTAGTAAATGTAGGAGCTTTATTGTGCTTTTGAAAGAGAGGTGGCCACCCAGATTCTGAAGCTGGTGACTGTGCTGGCAAGGCATGACTGATGCGCCTCCCATAGAAGAGCCGCAACTTCCGGAAGCCGAGTGGGTCATTGAACTGCATCCAGTGTCAAGATTCACTTCTTAATGCACATGTTAAACTCATCAAGGAGCATCATTATTTGAGAGATGACTGAAATATGAACAGAACCAAACTAATACAAGAATTACATACAATTCAGATCCCACATAAAGAATTTGTATTGGACAACTACGGAGGGAACGCCAGAACAGAATGAGCAGGGATAAACTGACGGAGGCCATGATGTGATTCTTTTTGTACCTGGGACAGCAGCTGGAATCAAAGGTTGAGCATATGACATGTTGTGAGACTGTGGACTACCAGAGCTGACCTCTGACCCCTTCATTTTCCTTTAAGTCAGAGTGGCCTCTTGCTGCCAAGGGACTTCTAAAAATCTGTTCTCAATCTGGAGCACGGTAGGGCAGTCTATAACCTGTAATGAAACTATCGGTGTCTGATCTAATCCCATTTAGTTTCATTTTATTGACTGGTATTGGATGATATTGCTGTGGTGTCTTGGGCTGGGATTATGCTTTCGAATTACACTGAGCCCTTTGTTCTTTCCCTGCCACTGTGTGGCTTTACAATGCTGTGGCACTGCAGTAGGTTGTCCCTAATAAGATCATAATAGTGATCTGCTGTTGTGATTAGCATTCAATAGACTTTGATCAGCATGTATTATCAGATTACTATGATAGCCCACCTTTGGATTAAGACAAGGTCCACCCTCATTGTGCTGTATGCTAGTGAAGAAAGAAGGGGGTGTGGGTCACCGCAGATTAGGCCCAATGCCTCCTTTGTATGCGGGAAATACCACTTTATCAGGCAGGGCTGTGTCGGGCCACGGGGTCCTGCTCTGAGGGAGGGGGGCAGGTTGTTCTTCCAGCGAGGCGCTCTGATGTACCTCGGCTTCTCTTCTTTTGTTAAGAGCCAGTCATCAGTAAGGGATGACACACCCAATCCTGCCCTGTTTACCCAGGGAAATAATCACTAATTTTGGAATAATCGCACCTCCTGCTGAGCAAGACTAATTGAACAGTTGCATGCCTTGAAGGAGATGGACCAGCTTTACACTTGGTCTGCCTTGTCAATGCTGTTTGGCCAGCCAGCTCCCAGTGATTGATCCCTTGGGTCAGGCTCTCACTATGCAGTAGTGAACACACAGAAACAGGCCGCACATATATAGACCATAATTAGTCATGAATATGCCTCCATACCCCTGCTGTGATGATCCCCGCTTTTAGGATGAGGAATGTCGGATTACCTATCACTGCTATTTGGACAAGTCCAAATCACTGTGAAGCGCAGGGATCGGACTCAGAAAAATGTGACCCATTCTAACCCTTTGGAGAAATTGAATTTCATATGTGGAGATTTTCTATTCATAAACACTGAGAGCATTTCCATGTCTGCATTGTGACCTGATGCTTCAATGTTATTGCCAGCTTTACCCAATAAAGCTCCAGGCCGCACTGATGCATGGGTCAGTGCTGTTGACATTTTCACAGCTGGAGTCAAATATGAGTCCAGACTTTTTTTAATGCTCAACTCTTCTCAAACCGAACAATACATTTCACCATTGAGTTCAGTCACTGAAAGTAACAGATTCTTTGAATGAGGTAATGGAAAAAAAATAAATCCATCTTTTTTTCTGACAAGCCGTTCAGAGAGCTTAATGCAACAAAGAAGTGTTTCATGCTTTGTTTGCTTTTTGTAGAGAAAATGTCAGAGCAAAAGTTCATCTGTGAATATGACATACTATGCTTGTTTAATAATACATATGTGACAAGGGAATGTAATAACAAACTTCTTAAACCTTTGCAAAACATATCTAAAAAGTAATAATACTATTAAGAAGTAATTGATGGATTTTTTTCAGCATGTGCCTTGAAATTTAGATGGTAAACCTATTTTCATATTAAGTGAATGTGGAAGAAGATGCTGTTTATTTACTTGAGGCAAAGCAAACATTTAATATATGCTTTTAAATATTTCCCCAAACACATTTGCCACAAATGTTCCAGTAGCAGCAGCAGCACACACATAGACAGAGCCTGGCAGAGAGTGAGCTGATATCAAGGTTCCATCTGCTGTCAGATCAATATTTTGTGCAAGCCTTGTAGGCCTGTCTGTTTACCTTAGGCATCTGTGCCTCGCATACCAACCTAGCGCACTGTTTGAGCGTGTGACTGTGTAATAATGGCAGATAGGGGAACTAATAGCCACTGCAATATCTGTAGCTTGACCCAGTGTGCCTCCTCCTAATTGATCTATAGATTAACATCAGACACATCAGTCAAGGGTTAACCTTTTCTGTTAGCAGCACTGTCTTTGCTGTGGATTATCCAGCCATTGGAGAGCTGACGGATACTTGGAAGACAGAGGCCTTTATAATATAAGATTCTCAGTTTTAATCTAATCTGTTAATTTTCAAATTCAGGTGAGAAACTGTTGCATGCAGGGTTATGCAAAGATGAGAAAAATCTCTTGAATTGTACACTTATAATCAGAATCAGAGTAGATTTTATTGCCATTGCCAGCGAAAGGATTCACAGACTAGGAATTTTCTTCGGTGCGGTTTTTCAACATGAAACATACACTTGTAATAATGATAAATAATAAACTAAAAAAACTATAACACTGTAAGCTTTGCATACAATAGATTAAGATAAAAAAAAATAGAATAGAAAAGTGAATTTAACACAAAAACAACAGCGTGAATGGATGAATTTACAGACGTAGCAATTCAAGTTATAGTACAAATAAACACACAGTTTTAACTTACTGTAAGTTTTGCTCACTGTCTGAAAAAGTTTACCTTTTTTAGAATCTTACCATTCCTCTGACAAAGTGTCTTTTCTGTGCCGCAGACAGCTGAGGTCAGGCCAGTCCAACTGAGCTTGGCTCTCGCTTCCCCTGGCCTATATGTACACTTGGTCTGGCTATGTAAACTTTGACATGTGGGTGTCAATCTCTCCCATATTTACCATGGGCTTTATCAGACCATGATTAGTTTTCCGAGCAAATTTGGAGGTAAAAAGAAAAACACCACGAGCAGTATGTAAGCCAACAGTGCGTGTGCCACTGTTGGGCACTGCATATTTACAAGGGTCCGGCTTGTTTTGCTAAGGCTTTCTCTGTAGGTACATGTCAACTAAGGGCTTGGGAGACAGGGCTTTATCAACAAGGAGGAGAGGGTGTGTTGGACGTCCACAGGAGCAGACCGGTGTATTATCTTGGTTGGGCAATTGGCACTGTAACAAAAAATGTGACATTATTGAACTACAATGGACACCTGAGGGCAAATAAAATGTATTTGAAGGATTCTTTTCACTTATTACATTTCTGAACAACAGTTGGACATCTTGGAAATTGAACTTGATAGGATTATATTTGTGGACACTGGTCAATGACATATGAGAGCCCTAAGTGTTTGCCTCAAACAAATGGTCCCCACTAAACGTGTACTCAAGCCAGAGTAAATTTGATTGTGGTGAATGGAGAGAGGAGGCTGTCTCGGCCATTCCTGTAAACACAGAAGAAAAAGAAACATTTGCTATGACACGGATAAAGCAAAGATGATAATAGCATGCAAATGTTGGCTCATGTGGCGGTCCAGTTTGCTTTGATGGACCTTGAAGTGCACTTCTAGAATGATGACAATGACTTTGTCTCCTCCGTACTTCTCTCACAAAGTCTGTTTGGCAACTGGGAAAGGAGATACAATATTGTGTGAAGCAACATGGAAAAATAGTACATTTAGTATATTTTAAACACACCCATTTTAAAATATACTGTATTTTTCGGACTATAAGTCACTCCGGAGTATAAGTCGCACCAGCCAAAAAATGCATAATGAAGAAGAAAAAAACATATAATGTATAGGTCGCACTGGACTATAAGTGGCATTTTTGGGGGGAAATTTATTTTACAAAATCCAAAACCAAGAACAGCCTTGCCTTTCAAGATAATAACAATAGAATAGAGAACAACAGGTCGAATAGGTGTACGGTAAGCTAACATAACATATTAATGGTTATTCAGCTACACGAAGCATAAACAACAAACTGAATAGGTGTCTGGTATGTTAAGGTAACATATTAATTAATATATAAGTCGCACCTGAGTATAAGTCGCAGGACCAGCCAAAGACCAGCCAAAAATCAGACAGGAGCTGGCAGAGAGGAGCTGACAGACAGGAGCTAACAGAGAGGAACTAACAGAGAGGAGAGGCCGAGGAGGATTTTTCTCTGAGGACG